>JBAMJV010000527.1:0-177465 GCA_037951105.1 Echinarachnius parma | reverse complement strand
TATGGAACTGACTGCGGAAACCATACGCCCCCATTACGACTGCATGCGTCCACAGTAACTGAGATTTCTTTGACGTCATGCTCAGTGTCATTGATATTATTCGTGGAAATTACTAAAATAACGCATTATGCTCCGGGATTATGCTGCAGGATCGCGTGTATGGTAATTACGGTTAAATTTCTCTATTGTCGAATTTAGTAGCAGTTCTGGTATGCTATGAGTGATAACCACTACGACGAAGAGCGATGTATATCACCATCTACTTTCGTCCCTCATGCTCAGTGAAATTATTCTTGGAAATGACTAAAGTAACGCATTATGCAGGATAATTACTGTTTACTTTCTCATTGTCGTGCTTAGCATGTTCTGGTAAATTCCCATATAGTATAGACAGTCCATGCACTAGCACTCATGCGACGAAGAGCCCATGTAAATAACCATCCACTTTCTTCCTCTATTGTATCCCCTCGCTCCCCTCCCCTCCCCTCCCCTTTCCCTCCTCCCCTCCCACCTCTCCAGGGGCGTCGATCACGGGGGGGGGGGGGGGGGGATGGGGGGGATATATCCCCCCCAATATTTGAGGTGGGGGGATGGCCTGTATTATCATCCCCCCCAATATTTGGGAGGGTAGAAAAAAAAAAAAAAAGTATACTGGCGCATGTAATTGTGGAAGAGGCTACCATAAGCAAAACAAGAAGTGCGATCCGCCCTTCGGTTTTCTGCAAATTGATTTCATTAATTGTGTTTATCTATACACGGTAACTCAGAAACAAGTTTATAAAACGTGAAATTGATACCTTAGGTATGCTCCAGATTACACAATTTCAAGCCCCAAAATGCAAAAGCTTCCTACCATGGGAGGGGGGACACCCCCTCCCACACCCACCCCCAGGCGCGGATCTACGGGGGGGGGGGGGGGGGGGGGGGGGGGTTTAGGGGGGTTTAACCCTCCCCCTTGGGCTGCCAAGTGAAAATGTGATGTGCATAGACAAACGCCATCATGGGTTTTAAACCCCCCCCCCCCCCCCCCCCCCCCTTGGGCTGCCAAGTGAAAATGTGATGTGCATAGAAAAACGCCATCATTGTGTCCAGACCCACACAGTATCCGTATCGTCATTGGGTCAACCCCCCCCCCCCCCCCTTAGCAAAATAGCCCCCCAAAAATCGCCTCGCCGCTACGCGGCTCGTTGACGATGCTCCGCATCGTCATTGGGTCAAAACCCCCCCTTAGCAAAATAGCCACACAAAAAATCGGCTCGCCGCTTCGCGGCTCGTAGACGATGCTCCGCATCGTCATTGGGTCAAACCCCCTGATCATCCCCCCCAACCATGAGAAGAAATCGACGCCCTTGCCCCCTCCCACCTCTCCCCTCACACCAGGGGCGTCGATCCTGGGGGGGCAGGGGGGGCGGTCGCCCCCCCAATGAAAATATTGGGGGGGCGAACATATCATTTCGCCCCCCCAATAATTCCGAAAATGAGGAAGAAAAAAATCAAGTGATATAATGCCAAAGAGGGGAAAGACACATTTATCAATAATTAATCTTCAAACTAGCCGTTTTCTAGTTTGAAAAGGACAGTAAATCTCATTTTTGCCGCGCGCTTCGCGCGCACACAGTTTCTCATATTGCAAGATTCATGTTGGTCGCGGGAACTCACATTTCAAAATGTGTTGGGCAGTGTAATTTCTCAAACGCACACCTCAAACGAAGTTAATTAAACCCTCATCTACAGATAGCCCATCGTCACAGAAAATAAAATAATCTGAAATATATCTTTCAGTCTTTCAGTCATTCGGTCCATATTGGAATAATTATCATGTCCCCCCACATTTGAAAGTGGTGAAGATTGTCCCCCTCCCTTTGTCATTATGTATATTTGAATCCATACTTATATACTTCATATTACGTGACATTTCTGTCTCAGGTGTGAACCAAATCGCACAATTTCACGCCCCAAAATACAAAAGCTCCCTACTGTGGGAGGGGGACACCCCCTCCCACACCCTCCCCCGCTCGGTCGCTTCGCTTCCTCGCAATGTCTCCCCTCCAGTTTTGAGAAGTTGTTGACGCCCTTGCTTAGTTTCATGGGAGCCCAATGCCCTAGATTATATCGATGTCTATATAGTATACAGGATCACGTGGATCCATCTCATGCAAGGCTCAATCTTTTTCTCGCTATGCCCTTTAAAAATACGATACGAGTATAGATTCACTATTTTATACAATTTTAACACCCATGATAGGAGTTGCAAATGTCTGAAATCTAAAAGCTTCCGGGGGCTCCGCCCCCTGGACCCCCATTATTGTCCCAAAATGTGGGTGCCCCCCCCAAAAAAAAAATCAGGTCTTCGAGCCATGACACAAAGACACTTTCAATGAGCGCATAATAAAAACTTCCGGGCATGCCAATGTGGGGCTTTTAGCTCTCTCAGTGGTCACTCTGGAAAATTTTTCAAATTTCGCCCCCCCAATATCAAAAACGGATCGACGCCCCTGCCTCACACCTCTCCCCCTCACTCTCAATAGATCACTCTCTCCACGTTCTCTTTCCATCATTGAACGTTTCCGTCATTGCGAAAAACATCCCAAAACATCCCCTGCCCCCTGCCTTGCATAATATGTTGGATTCATGTAGTGCACATAACCAAGGATGTATTGCTGGAGGAAGACTTGGCAATTTCCGTCTTGAATTAAGGCTAATTCTACGCCCTGACAGATGAAAACATTCCAAATTTTAAATATTGTTATATCCACTGACCTGTAGAGGTCAGTGGTTATATCCGATATATCTATGTGCAATCGATGATAGTATGTGAAAGGGAAGAAGAATGAGAATGAGAGAAGAAGAAGAAGACGAAGAAGAAGAATAATTTGTTGACTTTTGAAAGGATACTTTATTTACAAACTATAAATCAAAGTCAAAGGTTTACGATAAAAGAAAAGTACATAATACAACAATAATGTTTGTAACTTTGTATACAATGATTATACAATAATAAAACATTGTGTTCAAGGTAAACAATATAAAATCAATATACATTTTATTTCCAACACTTGTTCGCAAGTTCAGGTGGTCTGGACAGGATCAAATTCACAAAGTATGATTAATGAGAAGTCACTCGTCTGACAGCTCAGTTAGATGCCGGGGTAACACTAACAGCCCGAAGAGGGGGCAGAACCGCAACAAGTGGGATCGCGCGAAGCTTGTAAAGGTTCATTGATGCGGAACATTGACTATTAGCAGGGGCGACTAGACTGAACGGACGTAAACATGTTTATCGTGCCATGCGCATGCACTACGAGCTGCACGGTAGAGACCGGTCCGCGGACGTTCAACTGTTTTGCACCCTCCGCGCTGGTCTCGCTGATTTTCTATCACAACAAACTGAATCATTTCGTGAATTTTACACCACTACTATCGATATAACTTGTGGCATTTATGATTCTCATCTGACTTACAACAACGGTTGCGGATGTGATTTATGACAACATTATTAGCGTGGTAGTGGTACGAGCGTTTGGCATAGCTAGTGGAGTGATCATATTATCGTGGTGGTATCACATTTTTATTACTCCCAGTGACTTCCTGGTTTAGCTGGACCGGTATAACATTTCGCTCCGGCAGTACAATGGCCTGAATCAATCGGGGGAATCGATATTCAATTAGTGGTACTAGAGCCACCATCTAATTCTGCAGTGACTGACCCCCTGATGCTTTACCATCATGTCATCGCGAATAGAGTTGCTGAAACAGAAGTTTGAAAGTGAATCACAGGATGGTCAGGAGAAAGGCCCAAGCCCCACATCGTATACACTGCGAACAAACACAACTTCGAATAATAACAATGTGAAATTTCCTTCATCTTCACCCCCTGGCAGTGGAATAAAGGGACCTTTTACAGATGTTGGTGTGAACAGATTTGGAAATAATGCTAGGAATAGGTTGGGTCCTAGACCCTATCAGGGGTCAACGACAAAGTGGACGCCAGTGAGTGATATCCAAGGAAATGCAGGGCCAGGACTTCGAAGTCCATCTAATCCGGGATATCTTGGAAATATAAAATCAAGCCCGAGCAAAGATGCTGTTGGAAACGGAAGCAAAAAGATTGCTCTTCATCCTCCAACGTCAACGGTGAAAGCAGTTGGCACTGGGCGAGCTAAACCCCTTACAAACGTAAACGAGATAAAGGCCCCAAGGTTTAATCCCAGCAAGTTTCAAAGTAAGTTGGACGTGTTTTCCTCCCCCTCCTCCTCCTCTTCCTCTTCCTCTACATCCTCCTGCTCCTCTCACGCTAGCAAAAAAAGCACGAACACCCCCGGTGCAGTAAGCAGTAAGATCTTGTGGTGGGGTGGCGATGTAGGAAGGGATACTACCGAAGGAACAACCTCCTGCAACCGCATCAGTCTGTTGCCAAACCCTAAAGGCTTTCAGAGCACCCTGGAGAAGTTTAGATCGCTGTCGGCAGGCAGTTCAGACAAAGACAAGCTCTACAAGACCCCATTTGCTAAGAGAAAGGGCAAAGAAACATCTGCACTGGCACTCTCGTGTGAAAATGACAAAAGTGGAGATGCCAATCAAAGCGAAGATGCGATACAATCACTTGAGAAACACACAAAGCCAAACCTGAATTGCAACAACCTTGGTAAGGCTAAAAAAGCTCACATATTAAATTCCACTCACATATGATTTTGGCACCATTTCGTTGGAAAGTTGCACAACAAAAATACTACACATTATTAAAAGGTAAAATTAATGAAAAGCAAAACTGCATGTTTTTACCTATGGTCCATTCCCCATGGTTATAATAATAATAAAACAAAAATATGCATGCCATTTGATTACATAACCTTATAATTCACCAGCATGTTTGATTAATATTGCATTGAATCATATTATAAAAATAAACTTATATTGGTTTGAACTTTGAACTTTAAAATTTGAAAACCACAAACACACAAAGTTGTATATATATGTTCAAAGGGTTGTATATATATGTTCAAATGAACTTTCACAATACCATGAACACGAAAACCTTTAATCATATAAAAGCTTTTAAGAAAGTTTTTAATAAATATACTTTTATTAACTGCATCTCCCTACTAATGCGATTTCATCTTTCATATTTTCACCTGCAATAAAGCAATGCAAGTATTTACAAATATTGTTTAAATAAATTAATAATCCCAGTCAGGCAAGAATTGAAAACTTTAGTTAGCCAAAATCTGAAGCTGGTGGCCCATTCAGGGAAAAAAATACACGGAGGCGGCGGGCGAATTCGCTCCCAAAATGCCCAAAAGAGCCCCCCCCCCAAAAAAAAAGTAGCCCCCGAAAAAAAAAAAAAAAATTACAATAAACAAAATTTTTTAAATTTTTAAATTTTTCTTTTGATTTTCTGTTTGGATCATGATCGAATGCCAATCAGATAATCACTTACAGCATTAGAGCTAAACAGTAGCCCCTGAAATTCGATAAATGATAAAAGTACCCCCCGAAAGTTGGAAAAGTAGCCCCCAAAAACTTCCATAAAATTAGAAAGGGAGCCCCCGAAATATAAATATATTAATTTTTTTCTTGGCCCATATCCTGGTAGAAGTTTAGCACTGCATTAAATCATACATTGTATGTGCATGCAAATATATTATTTAGTCAGATTATGATGATATTTTGATGAACGTTATATGTTTTGTTATGAAAGTCAGTGTCTGCGTTATTGACTAAAACGGTCAAGAGAGAAATGATATATAGATCTATACAAATGCAATCATGCAATCATGAAGAAAAGCTCTAAATAATACAAAGATATTGAAAGTGATTCAAACTTCAAAGATGTTGAAAGTGCCTATAAAAACTTGCCCGTCACTTAAAAGTAGATCAAGTACTTTAATAAAAAGAAGAGATCGTGCTTCAATGAATCAAATTATGTGTCGCTCAAGTTTATGAAACATCAACTTTTACAGCTCTCAGGGAAGAGCTTTGTAATGATTTGCATAATAATCATCACTGCAGGATACTTCTTGAAGCGTCAAGTTGGAATGACCCACACCCAATCTAAATTTGTGTTTATTACATAATAAAAGTAAAACAATTTTGCACTTCTTCTTCAAGTAGTCTGCCCACAAACAGGTTTAAAAGTCATTGATTATAACACTTCTCTCCTAAATAATTTATCTTTACTATACTGTGCATATTATGGAGCATTATTTCATTTGCTCCCTTCATCTTGGTCTTTTCAAGTTGGCGCTATAGATAATTAAGTAACCGTTTTAAAAACAAAGTATCTGATATTTATGTCAAGGTTAAGGCAGTGTCCCGCGCACATTGCTATGATTTGAAACGGTTAGACATGATTGGAATGGGCCGGCCAGTTTTAATAGACTATTACTCATCACATTATGGGTTTGCACGCAAAGCCAGAAACGCCTGTATTGCTATGTAATGTATGTCAGTCTCTGTCTATTGTTGTTATTACATGGCAATATCTAGATTGTAAACATGGAAAGAGTTGCTTCCTTTTCAACTATTTTATCTTTCTATAAACCAGCAGACATCAAGAAGTTTATGATTGATTGATTGATTGATTTTTAAAAATTTTCAGTTTAAAAAACAAGAATAGAAAAGAAAGTAATTTGAATGAATGGTTGGGTGGCCCATTATCAGGATTGCTAAATACACTAATTTTGTGCAGAAAAATGTTTAATAACAGTATCAACAAAAACTCTGTAGGGAGGAATTATTATTCACATCACTCAAGTAGAAAGTTGAAGTGTTTTTGATAGAACCTACTACAACCACCATGTACATAATCAGCATTTGTGTGTATAACCTGGTATATAACAGTACAGTATATAATGCAAGCCTCCACAAATTAACAATTTTCTCTGCTAGCCTGTTTGGTCAAGTAAAATCATATAAATGTTCAAATTGTACTTGTCCAAACAGAAAATATACTTGCCCAGTTCTAGTCTATGAGATTTAAATGTAAGGAATTACAAATTACTCTCGCAGTTGAAGAGAAAATTAAGTTGCCCAAATTGGGCAAGCAATCTAGACCATTTATGAAATTGTACTTGCCCGACATTACTTTTTACTTGCTCCGGGCAAGCAGGCAAGTGCTAGTGTCAAGCCCTGCAGTATGTAATTGACACCTGTACTAGTGGCTGATCTCAAGCCTCAAGGATATGTCTGATGATAAGAACCAGTTTTGCCACTGTATTATCTTTAGTGACCACATTTTCAATGCTACAACATGTATGTTTAGAGCAAGAGAAACAAAGGATGAAGTGTACATCTAGATAAATGTATAAACTGTAGATAACGTGAATTAAAATGTTCAGGTCAGATTGGCAAAGTTTATTACGCATGAGAATGAGAGAGATTATAGTATTAATAATAATAAACTAACATTGATATTTATAAAACAAGATATTTGATCAAGGGCTGTTCATCATGTAACATGTTTTCATAATATCCTCGATTTATATAGCGCCTATCATGATTGATAATCATCTCGAAGCACTTTACAATTATATTATTACCCCGGTCATCGTAATCAATCCAGCACACAAAGTGCACATTTTCCACGCCCTAGGGAGTATCCAATCGTTTGTTATGTGCACGCAGTGCTAAGTACCCATCCTTCTGTATCCCCATTTATACACAGGTCTGGGTAAAGAGTGCTCAGCAATAGTGGTTAATTAATTGCCTTGCAGAAGTACCATATTAATATCTTCTTACTATTGAGGTATTTTTGAAAATCAATTAGTTCTAAAACTTTATCATAAGAAAGTTGGGAAGCTGTACATGCGCTGCAAACTAACAAACAAGTTCAAGGTTCAACAGTTGAGGTATACAGAAGATTTAATTTTAAAGATGAAGGCCAGTTTTGGAAACGCCCCCCCTTCCAAAAAAGGAAATGGAAGCTCTTATTACCAATCATGTGAAAGATGTTTTTACTAATACGGGAGGATACAAATTTTGCCTGGAAACCGCCTACTAATTGATATATTTGGTAAATTATCATATCGATCCGGCCCGGCTAGATATTTCGCCGATGGTCGTATGGTTGATATACACACGTGCGATGCATGTAAATCCTATGGCAAATGCGCACATGGTAATTCGCCCAAGCAAATCGCTCGAAGGAGCGTACGAATGTGGCCAGCGTAGACGGGCCAAGCTGACGGTGAATTTAGGCTCAATGTCAGCGGCTTTCATTATAAACGTTTTTACTGATTTTTCTGCATATGACGATAGTACGGTTCAGATTTTTCCAAACACGCTCCTTTTTATGTTATTTCAATAATACTAATCAATTAGTTTGACCAATAAAGCTATTTCCCACTACTGGCCTTTCCCTTTAAACAGCACTATTTAGGTTCTATTGTCAGATATCCTCAGTTTTGTTCAGACATGTTTATTTCCTGGTGTCAATGTATTATGCACCGGTCAGTTTTCATTCTATCATTATCCCTTGAATCTAAACACCCAATGGTAATTAGGCATGGTATAATGGAAATTATGGAATGGGCAATATTATTCTTGAATGTTCTGCATGACAATGACAAGTTCAATGCTTGTGGATGTGGTGTGGCAAGATTGGTAGAGAGCGCGCCTTCCTATCTTGAGATCCCGAGTTCGAACCTTGCCCACCGCGTTTGTCATTCAGCAAGACAATTTATCCACTATTGCTGCTCTCTACCCAGGAGTATAAATGGGGACCGGTAGGAGGTGAAAGCCTCTACATATGTGAACGATCTTCTTGAGCCCATGAGCTCTTGGAAGGAATGCTCCCCAGGGAGTGGAGATAGTGCACACAATGTGTGCTGGTTTGCATTGTATCCTATGACCGGGGTAATAATAGTGTAAAGCACTATGAAACATGTATTTTGCGCTATATAAACTACCGGTATACTATTATTATTTACAAATTATACTCTAATTCTAGTTAAGTAACAATCCTGGGAAGCTATTTTTTAGGAACTTGCGCAACTGCACAGTGCAAACAAATATTTTGTTTGTTTGTAAATCCCTGCATTTAGAGACTATGATATCCTATATTGAAGTATTTATGTTGTTATGGCTCTAGAATTTATTAAACATGAAACTTTTCAAGGGATCCATTATGGAGCCTGTTTACTTACATATGCCTACGGGAATCTAGTGGACCATGTTTGTATCCTCGCGATGAGCTAAGCTAGTTACAAAATTTGATAAGAACCACCTTCAGTGTTCATGACTTGGGTTTGTTAAAGGGATCTAGTAACTTTGTTGACATACTGTGCAAAAGGTGATAAATGGTTGAAACAATGTATATTGTTGTTGTCTGATATGTCCACAGGGTATTATGTGAAAAATTCAAGTCAAATGGACGTTATATGGCCGAGTAATGAGCAAAAATGCAAAGTGATATTCACTAACTCATTGCACTCACTTTGTACACGGTTTTCGGGGTCCAGTGGATAATTTTACATCTGAACACTTCAATCGTAAATATCTTTTTAACGAAAGGAGAATTTGAAAAACCCAAACCTGTCCAATGCTTTTATTGATAATTATACGAATACAACAAGGTATGAGGGAACCGCTAGAATTCCAATTGGATTTTGAGTATTTGGAAAATGTTACTATAAGTCCCTTTAATTTCTTTTGTATCATTGCCTTTTGGCGATACAAGGAAGTAAATTGCAGCAGAACAATGAGACAATTATAACATGATTTCTTTATAAGATGACAAGACTTCTTGCCAAAAGGAAATATCGTACTCAGGGTCCTCGGCTCAAGCTAGCCAGGGAACAAAATGTTTACCTGGCTATTTTTTAGCCTTTAGGTATCATAGTAAAAAGAGCTTAAAAAACTTAATTGTGCAAGTTTAATAATAATAATATGAACATTTATATAGCCAATGCAACTACTATAAATACATGTACATGTACTCCACTGCGCTTTTATGATTTTCAGGGGCAATTTTGTTCCTTTCATTTTTTCTGTTAAATTTCTCCAAGTCACCATGAAGTATTTGTCACTGCCTTTTTAAAAATAAATAATTTAGTGTTAATAATAAGAAATACGGTACCATGCAATGAAGGAATATATTACCTCAGTGACATTTGTTGTGTATTATTTACGGGATAGGGACAGTGTCATCATGTAGTAAGATGAGAGCAAGAAGGGCGTTCTTTATATTCTGTGAATTTTTGGTTAAATTGAGTTCTGCATCTAGCATGTTACAGTACTTACATGTAGGTCAGAGCCTTTTTTTTTGTGACACTAAATTTTCCAATCATAATTATTTAGATCTATTGAAATATTTATAAGAAAAAGGGCTAGCCTAAAGTTGGTTCCTACGAGGCTCCAGAATATGAATGTATCTAAAAGTACAAAAAGTGATTTAGGGGCGTTAGCGCCCTTCTCTTTCTCAACCGACGATTTGGTGTGGAATAATTAATTACCTGGGAGGGGTAAGTGTCACCGTGTACATGTCCATGGTTTGGTTTAGGGGACATCTACATGTAGGTATTTTCTACTGCTGCCAGGACTTAAAGGGACAACCGTATTTACCGGCGTAATTGCCGCATACTTTTTCCTCGAAAAAACTAAGCAAAGTTGGGGTGCGGCGCATATGCGGCGATAGTCAAATTTTCACTCATGACTGACCTCAAAACAACACATTTCAGCAGGTGTGGGACTATTGGTTGTATTGCACTGTATTGGATTGGGTGATAAAACATTATTTAGCCAAATTGTCTACGTTTACCCTGGCTTAGAATGGTTTCTCACCTTTTTTGTCGATATTTGCTAAATCCGATACGTTTTTAACTTCAAAGTTACGAAACAAATGCACTGCCAGCGCCGCGCTTGCCTGCCATCGATCTAGCTACGTGCGTTATGGATGCAGTGCATGATCGCCAGTTTTCCTAGCGCACTTTTCTCCCACTTTTCTTTTTCAATTTCAATGCTCAAAGTCTGCATGCGGCGTTTACGCGGATGCGGCGATTACGCCGGTAAATACGGTAAGTAACATTGTACAAATCCTCAAAATTTACTCGGAACTCTAGTGGTTCCCTCATACCTTGTCATATTCGTATTAAATAAAAGCATGGGACAGGTTTCGTTTTTTCAAATTTCCATTTCGTTCAAAAGAAATTTACAATTGAAATGTTCAGTTGTTCAATTGTCTACAGGATCATTTAAAAATTAAAGCCGTGTACAAAGTAAGTGCAATGAGTTAGTGAATATCACTTAGAATTTTTGCTCATATCTCGGCCAAAAATCATCCAATTAACATGAAATTCTCACACATTACTCTGTGGACATATCAAATCACACCAATACACATTTTATTAATCACTCATCACTTTTTGCACTTATCAACAAAGTTACTAGATCCCTTTAAATAATAAAAAGAATTATTTTCACAGAAGACGCAGGATGGTATGAATATCCCTTCAGCATTAATGATTCATCCAGTTTTACCCCCTTCCCTAATCAATCAGAATTTCTGTATCGAATGATCTGGAGCCATCTCAGTAGCTGGTCTCCAATAAGAACATTTCTTATCTTGCTGATGTTTTGTTTCCATTTTATGTCTGCATTATGTCTTATTACTCATTCTTGAAATAAAAAGTTGATCATGTGCACACTCTGGTAGCTTCTGACTTCCCAGATAATTAAAGGGATCTAGTAACTTTGTTGAGATGTGCAAAAACTGATGAATGGTTGATGCAATGTATACTGTTGTTATCTCATATGTCCTCAGGGTATTGTGTGAAAATTTCAGGTCAAATGGACAATGTATGGCCAAGTAATGAGCGAAAATGCAAAGTGATATTGGGTGATATTCACCAACTCACTGCATTCACTTTGTACAGGGATGAAAATCTCGCCTGGAGATTTTCTTATCTAAATACTTCAATCATACATATCTTTGTAATGAAAGGGAAATTTGAAAAACCGAAAGCTGTCCCATGATTTTATTGTTAATACGAATACAACAAGGTATACAGGAACCGCTAGAATTACAATTTTATTTTGAGGATTTGGACAATGTTACTAAGTCCCTTTAAAGGGGGTAATTTGGTCTAAAGCAAAGTCAGTTTTTAGCAGCTCCATGTACATGTAAATCTCTTTCTCAACCTATGATTTGATGTGGAATAAATAACTGATTGAGTAGCTGGCTAGTGTCATTTGGAAGAGATGTATTGGAAGAAGAAAATCCCACAGTTGATTTATCAAATCTTTATTTCATGAAGTAGTTGAATTATTGTGTCAGTATTAAAGATTATTAAGATTTGTAACATGTTCAGATGGTTAACGGATGTGATCCTACATGTACATGTATCTCAGTTGTCGGTATGAAAGTGAAGCACACTTGGTTAAATGACTAATGGTCGTAAGTTTTACCACTCTAACACCGTGTTCACACACAAACATTTGTATCCCTTAATCATGACTAAAGAATCATGACTAAAGAATCGTGATTAAACCAAACGTTCACACACACCAAGCCAA
Organism: Echinarachnius parma; assembly: GCA_037951105.1. Lineage (NCBI taxonomy): Eukaryota > Metazoa > Echinodermata > Echinoidea > Clypeasteroida > Echinarachniidae > Echinarachnius > Echinarachnius parma. Next base: position 164,955 of record JBAMJV010000527.1, on the reverse strand, counting down.
TATTCCACAACAACTGGCTTCCAAGTGGCTTCCAGGTGCATCGAACACCAGGTCTCCCTAGGGCCCCCCTAGGGCCCTGTGTGCGCGAACGTTCACGTTAAGCCACGCCCAGTTAGTAACGAGTCGTATAGCTAACCATGATTAAGCGAGAAATCCTTGTTCACACACGAAATGAGCGTGATTCTATAGTCGGCTCTCGTACGAAACGACGATAAAACCTGTGTTTCGTTAGTCATGACTAACGATACGTCGTTTCGTTAGTAAGCGTTCAGACGCACAAATTTGTAATGAGAAGCTGATTCTATAGTCAGCTGCTGATTCTTTAGTCATGATTAAGGGATGAAAATTGTGTGTGTGATAGTGGTGTTGACGAGTCACGGGTACCCGGGTCCCGCCGAAAAATGTCGAGTCCCGGGCGCAAAAATCAATACTCGATATCCCGAAAAAAAAGCAAAAGTCCCCTCATTGAACGCAAGAGTTATCAAGTTCATTCAAGTGACAAAAATGCACTGCATTTTTGTCACTTGAATGAACATGTTTTCCCAGCTGGCGTGACATGCCGATAGCGAAATCAACATATGGGCAAATTTCGGGTACCCGTGACTCGCCTGAAAATTTAGCGAGAGTCCCGGGAGGTAAATACTCCCGAAATCGACACCTCTAGTGTGTGAACACGGGGTTAGTAGAACAATACTTGTGTACTCTGCTTCTAAAGATGACTCGTGATTTATTAATTCTTGAATTTACAAGGTTGCATTTTCACTTTAGATTGGATGCCATTGATTTGTTATAATGACATGTGAAACTGGAAGCTCTTACGTAGTATACTCACTTCTTCACATCTATAATAGGTTAAAGATGGTTTGGATTTGTAAATGCGTGGTGCCATCTTGCAAATGCTTTGATCATAGCGCAAAACACGTACATACTGTATATGTGACCGGCTATATAGCAAAACCCTGCACTGGTTGGTAAAAATCAAAATGTAGATTATCATACCATTTAATAGAAAGGCCTCATTACAAGCTTTCATTTGATGCTTTGTTCTAACAAATTGGTCAATAATTGGCAAATATATGATTGTTTCAATTTTTAAATCATAAGTCTTTTACACACGTTATGTAAACTTAAAATGGCAATTTCTTCAAAACATGAATTACAGACAAGTGCAGGGTTTTGCTATAGCCGGTCACATGGCTCTGGCTCAGTGTTTTTGAGTGTGCACAAACTAGCCTAGTTATGAATGTTGAATCTTGGGACATGCTAAGCAATCTAACAAAATTTTGCACGGGCGAAGACTCGTAATATGCAATATATTTGACGTTACGTCGCTGTTATTATTTTGAGGTCTATAACTCCACGAAAAGGAGATTTCAAGCCCTAATTTTCAGGCAAGCTGTTAATTGACATTATCTTTCATATAAGAGTACTTAAGACAACCTCGCAACTTTTAAAATTTGGCTTGCAAAAGGCAGACACTCCCTTTAATATCTATGAATTCATGGATACATTCATCATGGTTCATGATATCCAATACATCTGATTTATATCGCTAATTAGCACCAGAAAAGCACTTCGACACTCTGTAGTCTGTACGCTGTTTGCAAATCTTGGCACTTCCTTATACAGCGATGTACCGAAAAGAGGCCCAAAACATCCTGAGTCATCTGGACCAATGTTTACGTCTGTCTTGGCTAATCATGGCCGCAAATGATGGCCTAATCCAACCACCTATATCCAATCTCCTCCAACCAAATTTACCGCCCTTTCAGATCCCGTTTTCAGAAGCAAGAAATTGTATGACTGTATCTATTATATAGTCAAACACACATAAATTTACAATATACTGTACATACGTATGTTTTCCTTTTCGCTTAGCCTATATAGGCCCGGTCACATATCACCCGAGTAAAATTTTCATTCAGTTCGTCTCCGTTCGTATGCATTTCTTGTCCGTTCCTTGTCAGGCAATGTTTGTTGTTCTGTACGGCGGAATGTTTTGTACATGAAGCAATGGAGACATCTTTCACCACCGGACTATTTGATTTCTCAAATTTTCTTTTCGTCGGGCACCTGTTTACGCTATCCAATGATATGTGACCGGGCCTATATGCAAAATCCAAATACTGGTCTTAGTTCGAATAGCATTCAATAGCTGTACATGATAATTGATTTGCATACCAGCCGATTTAGCATATTGTGTAATCTGTACAATAATAAACATGTTTTTGTTGTAACTTTTCTGATTGCCTAAACTTTTTTCATCCTGTTTACAAAACCCTTTCAGTTTCATATCTTGATTAAAAAGGGTGACATCTTAAGTTTACACACAAGTTTTACCATTAATTTGTATGCAGTGTTTTTAGCTAGCACTGTACTGCCATGGCATGTTTATACAGGCATTTTATTTTGCGCATCCTGTACAATTTCTATTGAGTCAATAGCCATGCTGCAAAAATCAATGCACAAAATTACCTGCGCAATTAAGGGTATCAATGTCTCCCCCCCCCCCCCGACTGTAAAGCACTTCATACATTCATATGATATATCATGTTCATTCATAGAAATATCGTGGTATTCATCATTTAAACTGCATTTTTTATGATAATAGTTCTATGTACATGTAGTGCTGAATCAAAACGCTTACTAAACGTTTAAATGTAATTTAAAAAACCATTTAAAAACGTTTAAAGACAACGTTTAAACGATAAGTAAAATAAACAAAAAAACTCAGCACTAGTTATATGTATTTTTTGTGTGATATATATAACACAGTGGTGTGAACACCCCTATTAGGTTAATATGGGTTACCCATATACATGTATGTGAAGGAGGATGAGTCTAAGAGTCTTGACGGAGAGCGCTAAATGAGTTGGACCTATATTACAGGAAATGGGCTTAACCCAGGGTGTTACGGGATGAAAGGATTTACAAACTTTCTTCGCGTTGACGAGAGCCCAAAACCACCTAACTGATCCTGGTTATAATGTGATTTCTTGATGACCTGAGTCCCTATACTCTAGATAGAGCTAGTTAACAGAGTGTAAACATTTGAAGTATATCTTTGATTTTGAATACTGATGGTTTAGTAAATGGAAAAACCGTTACCCATTCGGTTAACCGTTTCTTCCCCATCAGGAACTGCACAGGTTTGGCGGCCTCAGCTCCCTTTCTCCGTGCAGCTTCCCGCCGCGCCTCCCACCGCGCCTCCCACCCCCGTCTCCAAAATAGGCTGTTTTCGCTCAGTGACGTACGGAGCTTTCAGCGACGTAGGAATGATCTATTGGTACGTCCGCCACGCTAAAACAACTCTTGTTTACAAGCAGTTTCGCTTATTCGGTGAACGCGGACGTAGACTCGAATCGTTCCAGCTGGCAGCACACTACACACGTGCGAGCGATTGTGATGAACGTTTGACCTCGCTACGAGCGGCGAGCGCGCTGATTGGTTGTTGCCTGATCGGGCAGTCGCATAACACGCAATTCTGACTGAAACCCCTCGGTGATTTCGGTCTGCCCGGTCTGCCCGCTGTTACTATAGGAAGCTCTCGATTTTGCAAACGAACCGCATGATTCTACTACGTCCGCGTTGAGGTTGCGAAAACAGCTTAATATCTCCCGAGTGCATCTTTTACGTGGCGACTTTTTCCAGAAATTTGTTTCGACGACGCAGTCATTTTTAGTGTTTTCAAATAGAAATATGGCTGCTAAATCATGATTCTTATACCCTGAGAAACCTTATGGAAACTCTTAGTTAATATATTAGACAAAATTTAGAGTCATTTTGAAATTGTCTACAGCAACAACGGGTAATGAACAGAAAATGAAAACGGTACCCCCATGTGAACGGGCAGTTATCAAACGGGTTACTGTTTTACTACAGCACTTTAGAGAAAATTAGAGAAGAAACCCATAATAAAGAACAAAAAGGATTTCTTGCAAATTTGTGGCTGGAAACTCTTGAATACTTAAAAATAGTATGTGATACAAAGACTACATGGCACTATTGCTGCTGAAAAAAGCAGGTTATATAAACTTGAATGGTGCTTGTGAGTTGCACTTTATTCTCGTACGGTTGAATTGTGACAACAGCATTTTTAACATTTTTTCCCACTCAAGAGACAGGTGTTTTATCAAGGATATATCATTGCCCAATAAACTACCTTTGTGATGGTCTAATGTGCACAGATACATAATTTAAATTTCCATATTGGCATTGACCATCATACTGTACAATCAGTTTCTAGACATTTGGCCAAGCTATGATTTTAAAAACCTTAATTTATCTGCGATTAACGAAGCCAGACATTGCCAAGCATATTACTCACTCAAAATTATCATTTGGCACAAATATCGGACTATCCTTTATAAGCCTTAATCCTTAATCCATCTACAGTTCCCCCCCTGGATGGATTATCATAATTTGCTTGTAAATATGTTTTATCATAAATTTGCCTGGTTGTTTATTTCAAAATCTAGAAGTGCACAGGTTAATAAAAACAAAAGAGATTGGACTTAATTCACTGAGTCTGTGCCTCTGTGGCTAAAATTAACCCTCTATCCAATTTCCCAGGATAATTACAAACAGTTGTCGTGATTCACAGATAATCACGTAATAAACAAACTCCACGTCTGTAGTAACGTACCCGGTAGAGGAAAACAAATTAAACTTTATTTTCGGGGGCTTCTATTCATGCTTGCCTACGTCACATTAACACTCTGAAAATTGTTTTATGTAGAACTCCATGTAGAATTTATGGGGTTTTTTTTATTATGGTTATGAGGGGCTCTACATTGCATTTTGGGGTTGCTAACGTTTGTCTTTTTTTCTTCAAATGGTCGAAATGACACATCTTGGCCCCGTTGCGCAAAGAGTTGCAATTGATTGAAATGTTGCGATTGATTGCGAGTCAGAACATGTGACTAAACGCGCAAATCTGATTGGTTCAAATGTGCATATTTTCTGACTTTCAATCGATTTCAACTCTTTTTGCAACAGGGCCCAGATATACTCCCACCCTAGACTTGCGTGTTGTAGATCATGATTCAAGGTGGCCAATATAAGAGTTTCTAGCTCTTGGCGAAATAACATTTTGGTGGCCATTAAATACTCCCGGGCCACTGAACTACACATGTATAGCCCAAGTCTTATCAGAATGAGTCCTGTGTTTAGTTTAGTGTGAATGAACTGATGCAAAGTTGTACTTTTGTGTCATTTGACATTATTCTGGCTCTGTTGTGGTTGAAGTCATATTGATAGTTAGAGATATACCATCTGCAATCATGAGTGTATAAGCTTCTTTTGTTGATCCCTATTACGAACGGCTTTAGAGTTTAGAATAGACAGCAATTTAACAATTCAGTAGTCTAGATTCAGTGGTGTGTACCAATTGTATTTGTTACCTCTGAAAAACAGTGGGGTATTTTTATACTAGATTATGCAGGAATAAAGGATTCAGTAGTCCAGATTCATTGGTGTATTATTTTGTTAACTCTAAAAATACAGCCATGAATAAGGATTCAGTATTGTCTCTAATGTATTTGTTAACTCTGAAAAACAGTCTGTATTTATTACATATCTTTTTTTATATCGTTCCTGAAAACCTAAGCCTCCTTTCTCTTTGTTTGTGATCATCGGAATAATATTTTGGTGATTTTCTGCTCCACAGACACTAAACTATATGTGAACCTAGTGTGAACTGATAAGTTGACCGCAATTCGCTATTATAAGCCCACTTTCATTTTTTTGTTGAATGCCTGTTTGCCAATGGTATATTTGCTTATAATTGTTCCATTATAATTGGCAGACTTAATAGACAAAACCACGTTTTGATTAATGTCTGCTCTCAACAGAACTTACATTAACTAAACTAGGATAAGTGAACCCATTGTGACCTGATTCAAAGTTGACCGCAAATTGCTATAAAACGCCCACTTTCATTTTTTTTGTTGAATGCCTGTTTGCCAATGGTATATATTTGCTTATAATTGTTCCATTATAGTTGACAGTAAAAAAAAAAGCCACATTTGTATGAACTTGTGCAGTTCTGCTCTGAACAGTTACTACACTAGGATAAGTGAACCCATTGTGAACTGATAAGATGATGGCAAATTACTGTGAAAAGCTCACTCCTTTTTTTTTTGCTGTTGAATTTACTGGTTTACAAATAAATATGTGGTATATTTTCTTGAAATAGCTCTGTAATAATGTACATGTGTAAATGGAACTACAGTATATTTAATGAATTTTTGCTTTCAACAGTATCTATTAAAGGGACTTAGTAACATTGTCCAAATCCTCAAAATAAATTTTTCATTCTAGCGGTTCCCTCATACCTTGTTGTATTCGTATTAACAATAAAATCATGGGACAGGTTTCGGTTTTTCAAATTTCCCTTTCGTTACAAAGATATGTACGATCGAAGTATTCAGATAAGAAAAACTCCGGGCGAGTTGTTCTTCTGTGTACAAAGTGAGTGCAGTGAGTTATTGAATATCACTTTGCATTTTCGCTCATTACTTGGCCATGCAATGTCCATTTGACTTGAAATTTTCACACAATACCCTGTGGACATATGAGATAACAATAATATACATTGCATCAACCATTCATCACTTTTTGCACATGTCAACAAAGTTACTAGATCCCTTTAATCCGTTCAGGACTGGTCCCGAAAATACTCTGGCTTGGGTCAATGGAAAATACATGTTGTAGCAGAATCAGTCAGTCCTGAAGGGGTTAACCTAGGATAAGTGAACTCAGTGAACCCATTGTGACCTGATAAGATGACCACAGATTGCTATTTAAAGCTATCTGAGCCAATCTTTTTGCTCTTGAATGCCCTTTTACAAATATGGTAATTGCTGTGAATACATGTACATAGCTCCATAAATTAATGGCAGTGTCAAAGTCCTGTTTAGTTATCAATAACTTAACAACAGTTAAGTTTATTAGTAATTTAGGACAACCATTGTTCAGCGAATAGTACTATTGCAGGACAAAGTCAGATTTAAAGTAGTGCCAGTCCTCATTTTATATGCAATTTCTTTAATTGAGTATTAATTTGTAATTGAATGCAACGCCCAACATCGTAATAATAACAACACTGACAGCAACATTTTAAAGGCGGATTGGGATTCCTTTTTTGCCTAAATACATTATAAAGTATTAATTAATTATTGTATATTTCGCACCGATCAGTTTGGTGGATATAACCTAAATATCATATACATGTATTGTTTTTCGATACTATATCTGCAATGAGTAATATATTTAGCATTACATGTATTGTTGTACACATAGGAAGTTAGAGTATTAACGGATCAAGTGTTTACCCCACTTTACCCCAAACACAAGTTACCTACATGTACAGAGCTGCCAACTAGTGCGTTTACCATTATTATGTTTACATTATCCAAAATAAGAAAATATGACTTTAAATATTTTTTCCTCAAATTTCATAATGGTACCCTGTTTAGGACATGTAGATATAATTTTCCCTCTTTGGTACCAAAATTTGTTTGCTGCCTTCAAAATATGTTTTTGGCATGAATCATTATGTTTTTGGCTGCAGTGGTTGGAAGCTCTGTACATAATATGGTGTATAGAAAAGGCTGCCCTTCCATACTACATACATGAACATTGTACTCTAACCCCAGTTCTCAAAAGGCCCAGGATCAGCCCCTAATCTGGTGAGACTAAAATTAGTCCACACATAGTCCATTAATTAGTGCCGATTGCTGTACGTGACATGTATCGTCAATGAGTTTCTGTGCATGAGGGATAAAGCAGGTGATCGAGAACAGTGAGATAGTATGGGGTACGTGACAGTCTGTGAGATTAGATGGTGGTCGGGCCCTACAGATTCCTACAGATCCCCATCATCTTAGGCATATATGCAGTGATCGAGCATGGTCTAACGCAGTGATGGGGTGGCATATTAAGGCCCTCTCTTTGTTTTTGTTTGTGTCTTTTTTTTCTTCAAATATTTACCTTTATGTTTTGTTTTGTTTTGTTTTGGTCCAATTATTGACACTTTATTATAGAGTGCTTCACTGTACCCCACCCCCCCCCCCCCCCCTGTAGCTACGCCACTTAGTGTAAGGGTGCACTTTGGCCAAGAACGGTTACAGTACATAGGTCTTTTTTTCGAATCTGAATAATAATTCTTCCAACTTTAACATGGGAAGTGAAAACAAAAATCAAAAATAGTAATATTAAAGGTCTTTGCCACATACTGCCAAGAATCATATGAATTTGTTTATTTTTACCGAATATGATGCAGTATTTATCCCAATATGACATTATTTTGCCCCAAAATGACATTATCTTGCCTAAAAAGAGACATTTGTTTGCCCGCCAAGTATGACTGCATGATTATGACATGAGTTGCCCCCAAATTACATTGTTTTACTCTAATTTTAGGTGCCTATTGCCAAATATTGCAGTTTTCAACACTCTTGGGGGCTACAACTCCCCTAGCCCCCCTTCCCCCCCCCCCCCCACTGTCATGTATGCATTTTCCTATCCCTATATGGAGTCTTACGGTAGGGACAGGGAAGTGTAGGCAAGAATAGCCAAATACACATCAGCTTTCTTCAATTACACTTGATCGTTGAAGTGAATATCAATAGTACTCCACCCAAGTGGTCTCAAAATAAACTATCGGGACAATCATAAATGTCTCAGAATAGAAAATGAAATGAAGATAGAGAAATAGACATATATTTTGTTCAAATTGAATGTTGAAGATACTGTATATACATATTTATTATCAGAGTTATTAAACAAATATAAATGTGTGCATTTGTGTGTTTAGTGTGCTTGTTTGTATGTGTGTGTATCTGTGCTTGTGCATATATTTTCTATGTGTTGGGTGTGTCACAGTTACCTGTAAAGTTTTAAGACTTGTAGTCATTTCATCTTTTTAGAATCCTATCAAAAGATGTTAATATACAAATAGCTTTTCAGAACCAATTCAATTGCCATTCTAGTTTAGATTAAAAGAAAATCTTGGGATCTAGTGATAGATTCCAATTTCTTATGAAATATAGAAATGTGTTAGAACTTTATAAAATAGAACTTTATAAAATTTGAACCAAGTATTCACAACATTTGACATAAATAATGTGTACAATAGAATAAATTCACCAAATTCTGTTAGCGATTTTGTTCTGAACAAGAAACAAGTAAAGATACCAGCATAATTGTTCTAAGAAAATCAGGATTTGTAATAAGAGAAGATTACATTATATTTGTTAATTTGTGTATACCGTATTTGCCGGTGTATAAACCGCACTTGTGTATTAACCGCATCCCCCATTTTTGCATAAAAGAATTGAAAAAAGTGTGGTTAATACACTATAAACCGCACCCGTGTATTAACCGCACCCCCATTTTTGCAATTTTAAAACTTTTTTTTTGAAGGTGCGGTTAATACACCAGCAAATACGGTATATGTTTTTTTACTACATTATTAAAATTGAATCTGCTTGTATTCAGATTCTAGCACTTTATGTTATTACATGATATGGAACAAAACTATAAACAAATGAATGCACACAGGAAGCATGTTGTTCTGGAATGATCACATGTTTATTATATTCTTTTCTCTTATGTTCAAAATTATATTCCTATAAACCTTTGATCTGTATACAAGTGTATTGTATCTCTTTTCAATGTTCTCGCCATTAATACATAACTGATACTTTCAACAAACTAACGGCTCAATGAAGTAGTAGTATTACAAGTACCTTTTAATAATTAGTTGATAGAGTGTAGCTAAAAACTTACTTCATCATGTATTAATTGAACAATCACTTGAGATAATGCTAACCCTTTTTAATAGTAAACTCTTACTATTCATAAAATGAATATAATAATGTTTTTAATTGAGCACATCGATGTATTGTAAACATACATTAGAAAGAGCATTGTCCTTTCTGATGTACATGTACACCTTGAACTATTGGATGAGGCAAATTTGAAAGAACTTGTACCCTTGCAATTGTTACTGTTTTTGTCACATTATGGGGGAGGGGGGGGGGGGGGGGTGGGGGGGAAGGAACACAGGCCCACTGTGCCTCTCCGTTCCCACCCCCTGTATATATGCGCCTTTGGAGAGATCTATTACGAGAGCCATTTCTCATTACATTAATTAAAATAGAAGTTGTTAAAAAAACTTGTTGATTATGTCATATTGTAATGAGAAGAATGAAGGGGATATCCCCTATCCGAGCCAGACACGATGTCATCAGTTGACTAGAACCCAATGCCTACTTTACAACAGGGTTGTGGTAGAAAGGGCCGGATTTGGTAGGATGTCAAGTTGTGACATTTTGACTATTAAGGATTCCTTGTTTTAAGTTGAATTTAAAAAAATACATGTATTTCCTCATCATTCGTACATTTTACATTTTTGATATATCCTTTGTATCAATTTTCCCGGAACTATTAATACAAGTTAGTACAAGTATGGCAATAAGGAAGTATGATTTTTAATATGTCTTTCCTGAATCAGTCATAGTTATTCCTTATGTTGTGTGTGGCTCAGTTTGTGTATTGTATTTCAAACGGTTCACATATACCTTGAAGAAACACGATTGTTGGCACATTGTCAAAATGTTGAATTGATACATAATCAGTTGCTCTGAACCAGCAGTTCAGTAAAACAAATATACACAGGTGGTTAGAGCAATTTAGCCACTTAAACGCTAAAAAAAGTGCCCCAATAAGTCATAATAGAGCCCTGAAATTCAAATTCTCCTAGATGTATGTGTACAGCAAACGTCCGAGTGCTTTTTAAAGTTTGAAATGAAGCCCCCTAAAATAATATATTTTTCTCCTCTGCAGCAGTTAATTGTCAGTTAAACTGGAGTGCTCTTTGTCAGAGTGACAATAATTTATTGAGCAGTTGTACATTTGAACTCCATCAATCTTTCAGCAGAATAAGTACTTCATTATTTTTGCAGCAGTGCTGTCTAGCACATATATATATATATATATATTTGTTTATTTATATATTTTTTTAAAAAGAGAAACTAAATACTGGTTAGTCTGGAAAGTCTTGCTTACTGGTATAAAAAAAGAACATAAATGATGTCACTTCTAGTCATAAATTTCCTCATCATTGGTATTGCTGCTAGTATGGCAATGTTTTTGAGATCATTCCTCTCTTTTTTTGTTATTACTGCCCTCTGCAATGGAGGGCAGACATATTAAAAACAGTCCATCATCAAACAATCTGCAGCAGACTCAACATAACTCAGAAGCAGGTTATTCAATAAATAACCACTGTTGTCGCCTTCACTACTATATATTGTGATGAAGGTTTACTATTTAAAAAAACATTGAACAACAACATATTGTGTCATTATGAGCGATACCAGAGAGGAGATGTATGAATAGCAATTGATTGTAAAGTTGCAATTAAAGGGATCTAGTAACATTGTCCAAATCCTCAGAATCCAATTGGAATTCTAGCAAGTCCGACATACCTTGTTGTATACGTATCAACAATAGAAGCATGGGGCAGGTTTCGGTTTTTCAAATTTCCCTTTTGTTAAAAAGATATTTACGATTGAAGTGTTCGGATGTTAAACTATCCACTCGATGTGTTTACAAAGTCAGTGCAATGAATTAGTGAATATCTCTTTGCATTTTTGCTAATTTCTCGGCCATATAACGTCCATTTAACATGAAATGTTTGACACACAATACCCAGTGGACATATCAGATAACACCGATATACATTGTATCAAACATGTGCAAAAAGCGATGAATGGTTGATTCATCACTTTTTGCACATGTCAACGAAGTTACTTTACAATTGATTGCAACTCTAACTGCGATGGGGCCCATAGTAAATGGTAGGAAAATTTTATATCTCATCAGTACCCATACGCCAAACAGCTAGCATTTAGCTTTCCTCAAAAAGTGACAGTCATTTTCACTCATGAAAGTATACTTTAATATTTGCAAGCACCTTTGCAAGTCATTTGATACTTTAATCGCTTGAAATGAAACTATATAATCACAATACATTGTAAATCATCTGCATACCTTTCCCGTAATACCAGCCTGCACTATATATCAAAGATGGATTAATAATGCTACAAGGTGCGGATATCTGTGCTTCCTGAATCATGTGTGAAAATCTCACTTGTCTGAGTGATTCGTAGAGATTACACTGTTTGGCCGCTAAAAATACACCGGTCCGATCCATTATTCATACGGGTGTGTGAATCAGTGTCAGAGGAAACGGTCCCCTTCACCTGTTCACTTCAATTATTCATTTATAAATCATCTTTTATTGGAAAATATTGATGAAAAGCAGTCTGGTTGGGTCATTTCAACCAGTCTTTTTTAAATTTGACCCAATCAAAAATTGTTAATTGTAAATATCTGTAACATAATTATCATAAATAAGGAATATATTTATATATTGTTAAAATATGATTTTATAGAGCACTTTTTACACATCTGAACCGCATGAGTACGTTACTCTCTCCACTCGCAAGTCACCGGTAGCTACATGTAGCTGCATACATGTAGCTGCTCGCGCCAGACTATGGGCACACTTGTGAAGTAGCGCCGATATCGACTGGCTTAACGATAAATAAATAAAATATTTTGAAATCAAATTTTACAACTATGAGAGCATTCGATCGGAAGGGAATGAGTCTCATTTCACATGTTTTATTCAATGAACTTTCAAATGGAATCAAAACCAACCAAAACTCTTACAATTCATTGTCAAGGGGCATTTGGGGAAGTACCAATACTCAATACGAAAGGGAAATTCTAAAAAATGCTACTTTTGGAAATACCAATACAACAATGTATGAGAGAACCACGAGAGTTCTAAGAAAGTTGTGTGGATTTGGATGATGCTAAGTACTAGATCCCTTTAAAGGACAATGAAATCCAGACAAATTTTTGTATGCCTATAAGATACTCAATATAATGAATAGTCTCTGAAAATTTGAGCACAATCGGTAAAGAAATAAGAAAACTATGGCTCTTTGAAAAGAGCTATGTATTTCTTCGAGTGACTCAAATTGGCAACGCACTCTGGCAAAGTTGTGGACAACTCCCCATACATTTTGTACACAAAATTTCAGTTTTGTTGAATTTTCTAAAAATTTATGTTTACCCTTCGTTTGAGTTCAACATATGTTTTGTAGAATGCTTTTATACATAACATATCATGAGTTGGGGGAATGGGAAAAATGTGACTATGAAGAAAACTGTAAAAATGGGAACATTTGTGTACAAAACATATGGGGAGTTGTCCACACACTTATCAGAGTGCATTGCCAATTTGAGTTCCCCATATGAATAAATGGACATCTTCAAAGAGCTGTAGTTTTCTTGTTTCTTTGTTTCTCTAACTTTCAGAGATTATTCTTCGTAATCTCTCCAAGACTATGAAAGCAACATTTTGCTTGGGTTTCATTGCCTTTTAATAATTCAACAATCTCTATCTGGCACTCAAAAGTCTGGAGCCAGCTCAATGTGGTGAATTTATTCAACAGGTTTAATGAAAAAATAGCCAATGTGAAAGCCAATGTTCTATGTACCGACCGGTACTCTTTGTTTTAAGGCTCTGATAGCAACAAGATATCTGCTATAAGGAGGTCAATTCATAGACACATGGTGCTCGTTATAATGTGGTTTCACTGTACAGTTTATATACTCCAGGTTGAGTTTGGCTTTTGAAAGAACGGTGAAACACGGAAGAGGAAACGGTGGTCATGGAATGCAGTGATTTGCGTAATCCAGCCAGTCACTAATCAGCCCTATACATGCTTATACGGATGCAATTACTAATTAGGTCCAATTACGTGTGGACTACACATACATGTATGTGCGTAGAGCATGTAGCCATGACATGTTCATGTCATATCGCGACGGCATCATGCTGATTTGTTCTAACTTCATTTCCTTCTTTGCCTTTTTAAAAGAAGAAGGTGCTTTGCAATCAGCACAGTTTCTTGCTGGTTGCGTCAACCAACAAGATAGCAACTTGGGCTATTTCTTGAGACTTGATTTTTAAGATCTCACAACTTCTATAAATACAAAGGAGGAAATGAAATCTTACCTTTCAATGTGCCCCGCCGCCTCCAAATAATTTGACGACTAATAAAGACAGTAGAGGAAAATCCTTCAGATGAAGAACAAAATACAATATAGAGAAAGTGTTTCCCCAAGAATAATGTGCATGCTTCCAGTCAGTCTGACCACGCTACGCCACTGGTTCTTGATTGGGTCTTTAAAACGATATTCTATGCTCAGGTGTTATTATTCAATCACTCATTATAAATTTAGTTGTGAAAGATGATCATTTAGTCAATGATGAAGCATGACAGTATTATGACAGAACTTAGTCATTATTAGTGTTTTTAAGAGGTACTTATGCAGGATACTTACCAGGGGTAGAAAATATACGGGGGCTGATGGCGATTGTGCCCCCTAATTTTCAAAATAGCCCCCTAAATTCAGTAGGGTGTTGTTAATATTTTGTGATATATCCAAAGTAGCCCCCTAAAATAAAAAAATTAATTCCTGCTATACTGTACACGTATGGAGCTACATGTAGGTTTGTTAAAGATTTTTTATGAATGGGGATTTAGATGGCGGTCTAAACCTTTCTAACTTGGCTAGTTTGTGCACACTACATATATAACCGAGCCAGTGTTTTTTTTTGCACAGTGCTTAAGATAGCATGCATGCCAGTTTAAAAAAGAACAAAAACATTGTCTACATATGTATGTGTAATACATGTATGTAGAACAACAAATGTTCACACTGTAATTACATTACAGGAGATTATCCCCTCCCTCCCTAGTCTGCTCTGAGTCTGAAACTATAGTACTACGGTTCCAGGACTTTGGTGTGAGTGCCTGGTCCTCATTAGGCTTGGTCCAAACAGGAAGGATATGTGCCATTAGTAATGTGGAACTGTTGGTCATATTGCGGCCATGAAACTATCATGTATCATGTATCATGACCATGTACAGAAAGTAATGTGCAACTTTTTTAGTAACATTGAGCGCTTAGAGATGATTATCGATCATATTAGGCACTATATACATAAAACGATTAAAATATTATTATTGTGTCATTGAATATATACCAGGTATTAGTAATGTGCAACATTTAGTAACATTGAGCGCTTTATGATTATCGATCATATTAGGCGCTATATAAAACGAGTATATGAATATTATTATTGTGTCATTGAATATATACCAGGTATTAGTAATGTGCAACATTTAGTAACATTGAGCGCTTAGAGATGATTATCGATCATGTTAGGCGCTATATAAAACGAGTACCGGTATATTAATATTATTATTGTGTCATTGAATATATACCAGGTACTAGTAGTGTGGAATCTTTAGAGACAATTGTGCTTAGTAATTGTGCAAAGTATTATTAGTAATGTGGAATCATTAGGGATAATTACGCTTAGTAATGTACAACTGTTAGGAACCATGTGTCAGTGCTAATTGCCATGTGCAATATACCAGGTATTCGTAATTCAGGAATCGACATTGAATAGTGAAGATCTGTTCACACTTTTATCACCTATTATTGTCTACAGTTACATCACCAAATGTTTTTAAAAGTTCATAATATGTATAACATATTGTGCTTACAAAACATTATTTAAAAATTTTTACTTGCCCGAGAAAACAATGTGAAAATAAAGACAGATGAATTGTGCTAGGTAGCTCCCCGGTTGCCCTTTTTCTTGGCAAATTTCTCTCTTTTTTTTCTAGATGAGATGAGATACAAATAAGAAATTCTATTTTCTCTCATAGTTGAACAAAAATGTTAGTTGCCCGATCGGGCAACCAAACTAGACCATTTATGAATATTACTTGCCCGATATCAATTTTGAATTGCCCTGGGCAATAGGGCAAGTGCTATTGTCAAGCCCTGCTATATAGATCATTTTTGTGAATCCAACGCGGTAGTTAGAAATAGAATCTGAGCACTGGTGAATGTAATGGCAGCCAATAATGGCTAAATTTACTCTTCAGAGCTAACCATGATGCCATGCCACAAGAGTGGAAACCTCTATGTATAGATACCAAGCCTTTCAGGTGCTTTGGATAAACCAATCTTGCTGGCCAAACAAATTTACTTTAAAAATCATTCATAAATTATTTTTTACTTATTGTGTAAGAATTTCCATCCTTATCTTTGCGAGAAAATGTTGATTCTTATAGTCTACTTTCTATCATGGAAGTTGTGTCCAGATCCATTTTTGTATTGCTGGTGAGTGGAACTATGGTTTTAATGACCAATCAATTTGAAACGAATGGAAAAAATGAAGGAAACCATTTATTTATCAAAACAAATCAAAATATGACATACAATATATAAACAGAGAGCTCTAGCAATTTAGAAAATTGCTCCAATTTATAGCCACTTGGGTTATCCCTTTAGAAAATATACAGTTTACAAAATAGCTTTACAAAAAAAGTGTTTTTCATCTGCGTACATCATTGTTACAGTATGTTTTTTTTTTTCATTTTTACTTTCCCCAATTATGTACTAGAATAGCATTTGGTGTATTGCAAGATTGATTTTTCAATTCAACTTAAATACTTAATAAAAAACAAAAATAATTAATACAAAAGAGGGTAAACATTCTAAACAAATGATGAAATACAAAGAGGGTGTGCCCCTAATAATTCAAGTGCCCCCCCCCCTCCCAATCAGTTGAACCAGGCTATGCCAATTAACAAAGTTAATAATAAATTGCATGAATTTTTAAAAACAAAGAGTCGGGATGAAAGATAAAGTTTGAAATATGATATTTTTTTTCGAACAGAACTCTTTACACAAGAGATCTAGGGCCAGTGGTAAAGTGCGAAGACTAATATAGAAGTTGTGTCTTGAGTGATAATATTAATAGACATTTGTCTATTAATATTGGATTTATGGGGAAGTTGGTCTCGTTAATCGAGCTCTCAACCGATTAAGAACCTGGCGACACAGTATTGTTTCTTCATCAAGATATTAAAACAGATACGAAAGTGGTTGCAAGCTTGAAAAGTTGGAAAAATTGTAATTATTATTTTTAAGACTGAATATTGTGAATATTCATGATAAAAAAGTTTCTATAGACATATGAATTTTCTCTTCCTACTTCCTTTTCTAGTCTTTTTTTGCCAATGGGGTACACAGAGATATATTTCCAAGTTGAAGTGTCAATCAATGGAATGAGATCCAACCCCAACATTTAAGTTCAGGACGTGGCATTGAATCTCCAGTTACAACAGAATTGGACAATTGGTTGATTAAATAATCTGCAAAATTGCATTAAAGGTGGAAATTGCATTGCCATGAGGAATGCTGTTCTCTCGTGCAAGTTGTGCCAATTTTTCCCGTTTTAGATGGCAATGATGACATCGTGATGAATTGGAGCTGGGAGAATAAGGGGGTCGTTGTTTGACACGCAACAAAATCTGAGGATGCACTTGACTCAGATTCTTAGAACAGTCTCTCTTCCGCCCCGCAGTCCAGTGATGGGCGTCCGCCGTGATTGTTCTGGCATAACCATGACGATCGTAAGTTAGAAGTCGAGATTGCGTGTGGCTGTTTGTTCCATCCTGGACGAGGTTTATCCTTGCCTCTTGTTGGTCACTTGCGTGACGGACTGACAGTGGATTTAGAGAGGGTACTTCCTGTTCTTCCTTCCCTTTCCATTAAAGGGGGAGGGGTAGGCATGGGGCCATAGGGGGCGGCTAGGAGGCGAGTTACTGCCCCGTTTGTGATGAGCTTCCTGGGGTCGGCAGAACAAGACATCAATTTGTTGTGCATTGAACTGTATGCAAATTTGTTATTGAGAGAAATCTTCCTGCTCTTCCTTTCTTGTCCATTAAAGAGAATGGGGATTGGGGGGGGGGGGGGGTGCAAGGAGGCATGTTATTTGTGATGAGTTTCCTGATGAAGTTAGAGAAAGAGTATTGTGCTTCAAGGAAAGTTAGGAGGAGAGAAGAGGTGGAGATGGTGGGCAAAGG
Source organism: Echinarachnius parma (assembly GCA_037951105.1). NCBI lineage: Eukaryota > Metazoa > Echinodermata > Echinoidea > Clypeasteroida > Echinarachniidae > Echinarachnius > Echinarachnius parma. Next base: position 146,917 of record JBAMJV010000527.1, on the reverse strand, counting down.
CGAGGTAATGTCCCCCCTTTTGTAGTGAGCTGCTTGGGGAAGTCGGACCAAGAAGAGCTTTAAGGAAAGTGGGAATAGGGAAGAGAGGTAGTGACGGGGAGCAACAAGGAGGCGAGTTACTGCACCCCTTTGTGAGAGCAAGACATCCTGGTGATGCTTCAAGGAGAGTAAGTGGGCAGCAAGGGGGTGAGTGAATGCCCCCCTCTTTATGATCAGCTTTTTGAGGTTGTCAAAGCAAAGCATCAGAGTGATGGGGAAAGGGAGTGGGGGGGGGGGGGGGGGGTCCAACAATAAAGGCAAGTTAATTTCCCCCCTTTGTGATGAGTTTTGCCATGTAGTGTCCCTCTTTGTGATGAGCTTCCTGAGGTTGTCAAAGCAAGACATCAGAGTGATGCTTCAAGCAAAGTGGGGCAGACAGTGACAATGCCAGCATGGCCAGAGCTCTTCATCCGCATGCCACGTTGATGCGTTGTGAAAGTCTTTTCATTGATGAGAGCAACATGTGTTGGTTTATGTGTGCTTGGTCTACTCTACACCCGGTTGGGCTTACATCGCATAATGCAAAGTACACGATGCCTGAAACGTCTGTTCCATCAATTCCAAACTTGACCTTGTACACTGAACCAAAGCCAAACCCTAATCCTTACCCTCACCCACCCCCTAACTTTAATCCCAATACCTTATTATAATCCCAATCCCTTATCCAACTCCCATTCTGTTGTAGTTCAAATCCCTTATTCTCATCCAAATCCTTTATTCTAATCGCAATCCCTTATAAATCCATATCCCATATCACAAGCCTCCCCACTAATATTTGTTTCTACTGGCCGATTTGGGCAAGCAGAATCGTAACTTTTCAACTTTTATTTGCCCACACAGAAAACTTACCTGCCCCGTTTACTTATAGATGAGATTTACTCATAAAGAAATACAAATTATTCTCTCCTAGTTGAGCAAAAATTTAGTTGCCAAGTCGGGCAATCAAATTAGATAATTTATGAAATTTTACTTGCCCTGCATATCATAATCACGATCTTGCGTCATAATCCCAATCTCACATCATAATTCCTATTCCTTGCCCTATTAAATCCCAATCCCTCATCCTCATGATAATCCCTTGTCTAATCCAAATCCTGAATCCAAATGGGAGTAAACCAAATGGGTGTAGGTGAAGCAGTAAGTTGCCACCGTGTCACCTTCCAGTTCCAGCTTCTTGAGTTATCAAGTGTATAAGTAGAGAAAACAGATTCCCTGTGAAGCAACTTTTTCTTGTATAAGGCTCTATCTACTGTGAAGTCTTCAGATGACAATGCTGGAAGACGGCAAATAAAGATGTTAAATATATCTCATATAATACGTGTGGTTTGCGGTTGCACCATGTGAGAGGGGAGGATTGGTGAGTCCGTAAGATATCATCGATGTCATCATTAATATGTCCTGTTTATAATGTACTAAAATAGGAATCATAAAGTGGCTGTGTTTTGGTTTTGAACTCCACAACTTTTGACTTCATAACCCACACAACTCTCTTCCTGTATAGACTTGCAATTCCTTGATTAGACGTGTAATTATTCAAATATGGGTGGGGCTATCTGTACCTGATTGACACTGAACAAAATAAGAGGTTAATTGGGATGGAAATACATGTAGGTGTTGTCATCGGAGCGAAATGTGCCAGAATTATTATCAATATCCTTCCCAGAAACTTACCTCTACAGCATTGGAGGCAGGTAAATGATTTTTTCACAATTCAGGGGCTAACTTTTCAAACTCAACATTATGAACAAATCACTCTAAAACAACTGCATAAAACTTGATGTAAATTTATAGGGGTTCATATGATTTTTTTTTTGAGGGGGGGGGGGGGGGGGGTGGTGGGCTCTTTTCAGAATGTTGGGGCTTCATCAACCTGAGCCCCCGTTTTAATTCTTCCATCGATGTTCAATTTACAAAAAATGAATCCTTATTTATAAAAGAGACATTGATCCTACACAAAAAAGATGTCACACATCCTTATTACATTTAAAAAATGAAATTGTTGATAAACAAATCCCAAAAGGCTCGCATGTAAATAGCTTTTCTTTTATTGTGAGTTTGTGACATAAATATTCTCATATGTTATATTAAATTTAGGTGGCCATCTCGTCGCATGATCCTGCACAAAAAGATGTCATACATCCTTATTAAATTTTTTATATAAAATTGTTGATAAACAAACCCCAAAAGGCTCACATGTAAATAGTTTTTTTTTTTGTGAGTTTGTGACATAAATATCCTCATATATATGTTATATTTAATTTAGGTGGCCATCTCGTGGCATGCTCGGCGCCGAACAAATTAATGACTGTGTGGGACTGGTACAGAAGTCTCGGTCAGGAAATCACATGTTGCTTAAATCATAGGGAGTGGTTGCTATATATTTCAAGGATAAATTAAGTCTTTCTTTTTTATCTATAGACAAATTTCCTCTTTATTATTGCTGTCATAATTATGGTGCTTGCAAAGCAATAACTTGGTCCAGTTTGTATGGTGCCATACTAACGGGATTAAATCAGGGCTGGACCTTAAGGAATATAAGGGTCTCAATGGCTTCTCAGTATCCCATTAATAGGCAGCTTACTCAGCCCACTTCTCTCTTGACCCAAGCCTAGATTCGATGGCGTAGCCTGGTTCAATTGATTGAAGGGGGCACTAAAAGTATTGGGGGCACCCTCTAAGTATTTAGTAATTTGTTTAGAACCCTCAATTCACCCTCATATTTCTTTTGTTTATTTATTTGTTTGTCAAATTATTATTATTATTATTATTATTGTTTTTATTATTATTTATTTATTTATCTATTTAAAAAAAAAATTCGGGGGCGGGGGGGGGGGGGGGGGGGGGGGCCTGAGGGAGGCACATGCCCCCTGTGACCCCCAAGCCTTGTTTCAGTGGTGTTTCGTGGTTTGACTGATTTAACGGTTTGAATGGGGCAGGGCATTGGGGGCATACTGTATTTCTTTATTTCCAGCAAATATGTACCTTTAATGTTTTTGTCAAATTATTAGAGGGTGGGGGGGGGGGGGGGGGGGTGTACGTGTCCCCCAAAGCCCCTCAATGGCTAAGCCATTGCCTAGTTTATTTATATACTGTCGTCATTGTTATTGTATGACGATGTGGTAAAAAGGAAATGAGCGCCTAGAGAGATGGGCTAATATTTATGCCCTTATCAAGTTTTATGATTGATAATTTATTAGTCAACAAGGAGTTAAAACAAGAATCATTTTTAACTTTGACATTTATAAATTGTTTTGGGGGTTGGGATGTGTTCTAGAGGCATTGTTACAATGACGCAAATACATGAAGAAAGAAAATCTAGATCTCGTAATTACTGAATGCTATATACTGATGCACTTTGGCTATAAAGGTTTTGCTACGCAAAAGGAACGATGTTCAAAGCACATTTTTGTAAAATCATAATTTGTAATGGAAATAATATTTAGGCTTACCCATTGCATAGATCTTAATTATTGTTGATGTATATTTTGGATTTTTTTTCTGTACCGGTAAGTCTTTCTTGATCATTCATTTGGAAATCAGTGCTAAATTAAAACTTCAGAATATACCTTTTATATTATACATTAATTTTGATATCTGTCCGAAAGATCGAAATGATACATGTACTCAAAAAGATTGTGTATGTACTACTTCTGTTTGACTATTATGACTATCATGTTTCAGTTTGTAAAGCACTTGATACAATTGATCACCGTCTCTCAACAAACTTGTACTCAAGAAGTCAGATAGATATTCAAAGCAATTTTGTGTGTCTACTATAATGTTTTGAACACTAGAGGGGGTATTTCCTGTCAAGAGGAGAGCAGACAATGACCTCACTGAAATTGACTCCATTGATTCCATACGGTGGTTGAACTGATCGGGGTGGGGCAGATTTCTCCTGATGTTCGTTGTTGTTTGACAAATTATAAATTATTGACCCCCCCCCCCCCCACCCCCCCCCCCCCCCCCTTCCTTATTAGCTACACCACTGTCTCGGCCTCTAATACTGACTCCGGCACCTTCTTCAAAGGAATTAATTCAATTTTGTTCACATTGATTGGTCGGGGAAATAAACAATATAAACTTGAGCGAACATACTACCCTACTTGAAATTGCTGTAATTATTTATGGTAAAAATGGTTCTTATATTATTATTTGTTTCTCTTCTGCAGCTAGGGCAGGAACTTATCAGCAGATATGGCAATGGTGATTGGGATTCACATTGTTGGAGAAACCAAAAATATCAACTTTGAATAACAAACATACTGCATACAAATTGCTAATATTTATGGTTAAATTGTTCTATTTGTTTCTCCTCTGCAGCTATCAGCAGAGATGGCAATAATGAGTGGGATTCCCGGCGCAACCTCATCGATGATCCGGCCTCAAAGCAGCTATCCCCTACGCAACAATCGCCGAACCAACTATCGCCAAGGCAACACTCGCCTATACAGAAATCACCGCTACAGGAACGGCGAGTACAACAACAGCTACAACCGGAGCAAGAAGCCAGCGTCGTCCCGGCGCGCGAGAAGTTCCGCAAGCTGTCGGAGGGCAAGGGTTTGGTGGGGCGGGGTCGCAGGGAGACTGGAGCCCCCCTGACGGGCAAGGCGTCGGGTACCGACAGCGGTATTGGTTTCTGCAGCAGCGGCGGGGGCTCCGAGAGCAACGGCAACAGCGGGGACGAGATTGGACCGATGATGACGATGATGATGACAATGATGATGATTACGATGAGGAGGACGAGGATAGTAGTGAAGGTAAGTGACCATCATTTGTTACCATTCAAACTTCTCAATACCAAGCTCTTTAATAAATGGTTGTTATTTTATTCCATACACTTTGTGTTTGAGGTATAAAAAGGATAACATTCAGTTTCCTGTACTAATAAGGCATTACATTTCTTCCACAGCTCTGTTCAATGGCATCCTAGTTTATGATGATTGATATCTATGCTTGCATCGTTACGCAACCATATTATGCCATTGTGGTATCCTACATTAATTTTTAAGTCTTGACAAAATGTCGTTCTTCTTTCTTCTGGAGAGTAGGAAAAGATGGTTAATTGCTTCTCGAGTTTCATGTTGATTACAACCAACAAACTGAACTGAGAACTTGATTGGTATTTGATTCCCTATTTTAAATCGATATAGTCATTTACAACAATCCCACAAACAATCAATAATAAATAAGCCCGTCTAATTTGATTAAAACTAAATTAAATACAACATTATATATCTGTATGAATGTCTGTATCATTTGCTGCATGTTGATTGTTAACAGTATGATATGGATGCTGCATTCGCTGCAACGATGCCTTTGATCTTACAGGTTACATGCATGGCATCATGATCGACTGCTTTTTTTCCCCAAGTCATTGCATCTTTAAAAAACATTGTCGTGAGTAATTATTCAAATGAGAGTCAGTTTGAATTAGGTGCCTAAGCTTTCGACCCTACCAGAATGTTGTCAAAGGCTAAAATCAATTCAATTTGATTGGTATTGCGTACTGTTTGTTGCAATGCAGGAATTATTATTTTTTTATTTTAGGGGGCTACTTTTTCAATCTGATGGATAATTTTTTAGATAAGTGCGCTTTATAAATATTTATATTATTATTATTATTATTATTATATCACAAAATAATACCCTATGGTAATTCTAGGGGCTACCTACTGAATTCAGGGGGCTATTTTGAAAATTAGGGGCAAAATTGCCTCAGCCCCCCGTATATTTCCTACCCTGGTTTGATGGGACTTACTTTCAAACTTCATTATGATCCTATGATGAGGCATATTTCCCATCCGATCTAGTGATTGAATCCTAGAACATTAAAGTAGATTTAGAGGAAGTGTGACTTGTTGATATGAGCCCAGTTAATTAAGTCTTTTCATTTCATGCAAGAGCGCCATCTAGTGGTGGTGAATTCTTTTTTAAGCTGTCTGTAGTTGGAATGTTGCATGTCAGATTGGGGTCCCATTGCAGAAAGAGATACAATCGATTGTAAGTTACAATCAATTGTAGTCTGATCATGTGTTCTAAACGGCATGTCTGATTGCTTGAACAGGCAAATTTTCAGACTTACAATTAATTGTAAGTCAGATCATATCCTCTAAATGTGCATGTCTGCATGATATCTTGAAATGGGCATATTTTCAGACATACAATTAATTGTAACTTACAATCGATCGTATATCTTTCTGCAACGGGCCCAGGTGTAGCAGTGGGTGATCTTTTGTAACTACGGGGTGAGAGTAGAATCTAGGTATAAGAAATGACCTCTTGTTATTCCATTATAATGTGAAATATTGAATTATGAAATTAATCTCCTCCTGCATCTAGATATGGTTCAGCAAAGCATCAATATTACTAAATTCCTTTCGATGTAGAATCATGTTTGTGATAGCTGAAAGTCTGAAACATGTCTGTTACATGGATAAAAAAAAGAAAGATAGTATGAAATAGTTGAGGATTTACATTTGCAAAACAACTAGCTATCAGGGGAAAATATCTCGGGGGGAGATTAAAGTTTGATATGTATACCCTGATAATAATATTTAATGAGTTCTTTAATCTGTAATGATAAAGTGCAACTAAATATAGAAGCATGATATAACGGTCAGTACATTTTACATAAAGGTAGTTAGTGCCTGGGTGGGCTGAACACTTTGTCAGGTGAGAGTTAAAAGGGAATTAAGTTGATTTTTTATTTAATAGAGTGCTGCATATCATCTTTTAGGTCAAGCCTTCTCTATAAGGTGCAAAGTGTTCAGGTGAAAATTATTTACAATTTTCGGGTATAATATTATCCGTAAAAAGAGAGCCAAATTGGGTTTCTACCAAGCTCCCAAACTTTAGACATGTTTTTTCCAAATTACAAAAAAGTGACGTAGTGCCCTTCTATATCTCTTAACGACGACTTCAGCATCCCTTATCTGTACATTATCGTACTGTGGTGTGTAGCAAGCTGTGCGTCGACAATGCAAGGGTGGCAGGTATCAGAGACTTGCCAACACTTGTCATGTCTATGAACACTGTGCTACAGTACAAAGAATCTGTATGTCTGGCATGTAAATGGTCATACCCAGTAGTATGACCACTTACATTGTAGATGCGTTTAGCTTGTAGCCAGGCCTGCCACATGCAGGATGTGATTAATGCTAGGTGATTAGCGGATCTGGGCAGGTGCCCCCCCCCCCCCTCCCCTCTCACTAGATGTCCTACTCCCCTGCCCAAACGTTAATGATACTTATTCATACCATTATTGCAGTGGCGCAGCATGGTCAGTCTGATTTGGGGGGGGGGGGGGAGTGGGGACATACAAAATGATTTTATTAGGGGGGGGGGGGGGGGGGCACACTAAATGTATTTATATACGTATATATTTTAAAAACAGATTTTCCCTTCTTTTTTTTTCTTCAAATTATGGGGGGGGGGGGGGGGGGGGGCACATGCCCCTCATGACCCCCTAGCTACGCCACTGTTTTATTACCTTGTCCTGGATATTTCACATATCTTCATTGGCAGGGAAAATGAATGGGAACAATCACCCTTTTGGCACAAAATAATGAAAGCAGCAATTTTAATGTCACTTGTGTAATAACAGGGGATTGTATTTCATCATCATCAGACAACAATAGGTAGTTTCTATTAAAGTCTAGTTTCATAACTTTCATTATTCTATGCTCTTAGCGTACAATTTGAAGTTTACTTTTAAAATGCTCTAGATACATAAAGTTTGTTTTGTGTCTTACCTGTTAAAGGCAGTTTAACGTAAATCCCTTTACGGATGCCAACCCAAGTATTTGGGAAGAAGTCCTGAATTGTCTAAGAATCCCTTTGAATTCACTGTTGAAATTACATTTATAAGAATAACAAATATCATGTATATCCTTTATCAGCAAAATTATATTGGTGCTGTGATAGTTAAAAAAGGACATGGTACTGTAAACCGGGTGAATTTGGCCACTTTTTTAGATGAATGTATTTTCATCAAGCCTCACTTTTTAGAACAAATTTCTTATTTTTTCAAATATAGTCGTATAGGGGGAATGTATAGAATCAGAAATTAGTTCTAAAGAGTGAGACTTGATGAAAATACACCCTTCTCAAAAAGTGGCCAAAGTCACCCTGGCGGCCAAAGTCACCCTGGCGGCCAAAGTCACCCTGGTTTACGGTAAGCCAAAAGAGGAAATGGCTGTTATGCAGGGGGTATTCTGTGTAATATCTTCATACCTGTAGATCCCTAGTAATATATATATGACAAGTGAAACAAATATTGAATAACTGGGTTTTAAGTGAGATGCTTCTTTGTTTGGGTTCAGTTATATACAGTTCCTCTTCCTACTAATCAGTTATCAAATTGGAATAGCAGTTTATTATGGTTCATTCTGGCTGTTTAACGTTTAAATTGCACTATTACAGAATTTGTCATGTAAAACAAAGTTAACCCATCCAGCAAATGAGTTTTAAGCTTTTAAGGTTGAATGTTGCTATGAAAGAAATAGGCTTGATTCATTCATGGATCAATGGTTAGAGCACCAGTCTAGCAATCCGGAAGTCATGGGTTCAATTCCCAGTAAAGCCCAATTTTCTTTGCTCTTTTGTATTTAAAAAAAATTATTTTCAGTTTCCTCTATGTCTGAATTAATGCTAAACTGTTAATAGGGAAAAATAGGCAAACCATATTGCTTTGTGCTTTCACCTAACCCGCAAATAAATTAATGATGTGTTTCATCTATTCTTTCAAAAATGCATGTCTGCATGTTTCAATTTTATTTTATTACATGCAATTACACTGTCAAAAGCTGAAAACAAGAATGATGTTTTATTCTATCAATTCCCAATTGATGTGTTACTTTACAAAAAAAGCATAACTAAAGAAGCTACTTGTTTCTTGATTATATTATTTGTTTGAAAAATTGGTGACTTGAAACATGATATTCACAGATCTACTTTTCTTTGTTTTACTGAAGAAACCCCTGCCAAGCCTCTCTTAAAGCAAATAACAAACAAAACTTTCAAAACTGTTTTCAGTTTTAAAATGTTCTTTGCAAATACACTCGATAATGTAATTTTATTTTAGCCTAGCTGCTACTCCTGCTTATTAACTGTTAACAATTAATACTTTGCAAGTGTCTCTATTTATGTTTTTCTTAAAAAAAGGGAATTTCTTTTTAAAATGAAATTTTATTATTTTTGCATGGCTTTTGCACGTTTCTTTTTGTTTTGCTTTATATTATTTCCCCCCCCCCCCCCCCCACCCCTTGCATGCTCTCTTAAAGACACCGTACTAAGCATATGCAGTGAGCCAGATGATGTTTTCTGGAATGAAAAGGATGAATTTGGATTTCTTGATGGTAAAGGGGTGGTGGAGGAGGATGATAAGGAGAAGGAGGAGGAGGAGGAGGATAAGGGGGATTACGACGAGGAAGGAACATATTCAGATCCGGTAAGTTTATATGTGTGTGCCGTGGCTCTATACATATACAGTATATGTCCATACATCAATTTATGGTCAAACCTGATATAGTCATCACCTGTATATAACAACCACCTATCTGTATAAACCACTAATCTTGACTTTCTAGCTATCAGTCTATAAAGTATCGAACCTGTGTATAAAGACCACCCTTTTCTGTCTCCCTGGTGCCACCTTTATAGACAGGTTTCACTGTATCGTCAAATGTGAATGAGAAGTGAGATAAGTCATTTTTTGAGCCATCTCTATATGATGCCAGATTTTCAGATATAATCAAATAACTTTGGGAAATATTTATCAAAAAATTCAGGTGAGAAAAAAAAAATTCTCCACAATTAAGGCTACAAAACATTGAGCATGATTATCTCTGAAGTTCAAACAGTGACTTAGCGCCCTTCTCTTTCTCAAGCAGCAATGTGTTCTCATTCGGTGGAGGTTCATCATCCTGTCTTCTCATTTTGTGTTCATGTTTTGGTTCATCTTGTGTTCATGTCCTGGAATTGCAGTTCATGTCTCGTTTCTAACTTTGACAACTACATGTTAGTATGGAGCTTGACAAGGAACAAGTTTTCATACATATTATACAAAAAGTACTACTAACACCAAGTATGGGTTAATCTAGCTTGTGTAAAAACCAAGCCTCCACACTAACTTATTTGGGTTTCTATGATGGCGCTTAAGTTCGAGCCACTAAAATTTAGTTTGACAAAAACTTTTCTTTCCCTTTAAAGCTATAAGCAACTTGAGTGTTTTGCATAGCTCAGACATGATTAATCAGCTCATACTGCATGTATACCTGATGGCTCAATAACTTACAGATGTCTGCATCATACAATTACAAAAATTGTAACACTCGGCTTACACAACTTGAGTACATTTGGTCCATTAGCAGTACAAGCAAATTCAAATTTTCTTGCACCTTTAGGAGCTTGAAGATTCTGTAAGATTAAGATTAAGATTAAGATGTAAGATTAGGGCCCGTTGCAGAAAGAGATACAATCGATTGTGAGTTGCAATTAATTGAAAGTCAGATCATGTGTTCTACATGAGCAAATCTGATTGGATGAAACGTGCACATTTTCTGACTTCTGACAGTCGATTGTATCTCTTTCTGCAACTGGGCCTAGGTATGTTACATGCTCCCCTGTGCTATTTTGTGAGGTTATGTATGTAGGTTTGACGTATTCTGTAACATTATGTTGAATAAGTCCCCTGTGCTATTTTGTGACGTTTTGTAGGTTTGACCTATTCTGTAAAAGTTTATGCTATAAACATGTTCCCTTTCAGATTCTGAAAATCCCCATAGACTTTGTACATTGCCTACCCTGTGTTCCTGTTTTAAAGCAACAGGTTAAATAGTGCACCTGCTACTTTGTGACATTTTGTAGGTTTGACGTACATTCTTTCAAAATAATTGATGAATATTAAGTTAAGAAGTCCCCCGTTCTATTTTGTGACGTTTTGTAGGTTTGGCATATTCTGTAATTTAGTTATATGTATAAAAGTGGTCCCCAGCGCTATTTTGTGACATTTTGTGAGTTTGACGTCTTTCCTGCACCCCTCATGATGGCTAATTATAGTTTGTTCAATGCATTGGAAACTGAGAGTGGGTGCTCACGTTCACCCATGCTAGGGGGATTCCCTCCCTTTCCCTTGTATCTTTTATCATAAGGATAAGAATTCTTATTTCTAATTCACTCATTTTTGTTTCAGTTTTAAGATTAGTATTCAGTGAGCCCTGTGAGACTATATTAGTGGTTCAGATATATCTAGTTAAAATATCTGTGCATATTACCAGGTATTAAGAATCTGTAGTAACTTTGTCTGATTTTTGGTTGATTCAGCCAAAACTGAAAGTTGGTACACACCTTCACCCGCCGTGCCAGGGAGAGTCCCTCACTTTCCCTCCCTTTCCCTCCCCTAGTAATAATAATAAAAATAAAAATAATGATAATAACAATATGTTTGATTTCAATAGCACCTAATATGAAATCATCTTTTTTAGGCACTTTACAAATACAACAAAACTCACTTCTTGAATTCTTCACAATTACACATTATACATTGTAAGTGTAAGATTGTCTGTTAGTATAAAGTGAAACGTCCAATATTCAGATCATTTGCTTGTTTCTAATTTAATAATTTTGTTTCAATTTGAAGATTTGATATTCAATATATGTACCCTGTTCGATCATTGGGGTTCTGATATACACCGTGTCCCAGAAAAAACGAAACCGGGTTTCATGGCAGAAATTTTCTGTCATAATGAATAATTTAATTGATGATATATATATGCCTGGAAAGCTCTGTGTCTCTTCTTTCATTTGATGTGCAACTTATGGCACATACTTCAAGCATGACTGAATTAGAACAATGGAAAGTGGTGTTACCAATATTCAATTTGCACGCATAAATTTGAAGTTTGGGTGAGTTTTAAGAGTTGTAAACGTACTTATTTTTTAAAAGGACAAACATCACATAAAAGTTCATATTTTTATCTTTTACATGACACCTCATGCTAAAAAAATAAATGATTTATGCCAGAGAACGAGTACAATGAAAACATGCCTGATTTCTGCCCGAATGAGTGAAAGTTGAGTAAGAAGTCGCTCAGCTTTCCTGACTAGCAGCTGACAATGGACTTTGATGCATGAGTGAATTTACACAAACATGGGGATCAGGAAACAGGCTATATCAGGAAAGTTACTCATTTGGGCTGGAATCAAGCATGTTTTCATTGTATTCGTTCTCTGCCATATATAATTTATTTTTTAATCATGAGGTGTCATATAAAAGATTAAATTATGAATTTTCATGCGGTGTCTGTCCTTTTTCAAAATAAGTACGTTTACTACTCTTAAAACTCTCCCCAAAGCATCACCCAAACTTGCAATTTCTGCGCGCAAATTGAATTTTGGTAACACCCCTTTCTATCGTTCTAATTCAGTCATGCGTGAATTATGTGCCATAAGTTGTATATCAAATAAAAGAAGAGACACATAGCTTTTCAGACATATATATATCATCAAGGAAATTATTCATTATAACATAAAATTTCTGCCATGAAACCCGGTTTCGTTTTTTCTGGGACACGGTGTATAATATGCATCTCTAGTGGAAATTTATATCTTTGCATACGTTATTCAAAATGAATATATAAAATATTCCCCTATGAAGAACCATATTTGTCCTGTGTTGCTTGCTGCTAAAATATGAAATGAGTTTTTAATGATAATGATGAAATGATAATTATAATAATGATGATATACTAATTATTATAATGATAATGATCATGATTATAATAATGATAATACAAATATTTACTAATTATTATAATGATAATGATCATGATTATAATAATGATAATAATTATCATAATATTGATTTTAATACAAAATGATAATGCAACAAATTTAAATTAGCACTATATCTTTAATAGTGCTATGAATATGTTTTAGTGGTTGTGTTTCTTAGTGTTTGATGTTAAATCGCCTTTTGCCTTGTATAAAGTAAATGTGCAAAGGGTAAAAAAAAAAAAAAAAATAGAGCTATGAAGTCTTCAGCTAAAAGTTTCTGAAAACCATTATCTCCTAGTCCTCTCTTCAACCCCATTTGCCTAATATTTTGGTTCATCAGAAATGGATGCAAGGCCAGTCTTTGACCTCTGTGGTATAGGTAAATCTAATCAAAAAGATTTTCACAAAGATAAATGAGTCTGTTCCTTCACAATACAAGGCATGCCATAAATCTTAAATGATGAATGTCATATATTTTCAGAAATATTTGGTTATTTTGAAATCGCAATGATTGACTTATTTTGCAGAGGAGAAACCTAGCCATTCAATTTATCAATTAGGGTACATATGGGCTTCCTGTTCCCCAAACAGAGCCATTAATCTTTGTATAGGTTTTCCAGGTCAAATGTCCGCCGAGTCAGACCAAATGTCGCTTAGGTAATTGAAATGTCCCAAGGAGAAATCAAATGTCCTCTTAGCAAAATAACCATCCGAATAGGTACATAAGGTGTCCATAGAGAAGTCAAATATCCGCACAATAGAAATAGGGAAAACAAATGTCCACATTGCAAAAACGTATGTCCCAATAGGAAAATAAGACGTCCATAGGGAATTTAAATGTCCGCATAATAGAAATTGCTGCCTATTCATGCATAAAATGAATGATTAAGTTGTTAACAGGTAAATCAAATGTCGTATAGGTAATTCAAATGTCAGTTGTCACAAACTTTTCATGTGATGGCTAAAAATGAATTTAAACAAAATGTCATCAGCATAAATAAAGGGTGGTTGTGGTCGAATTTTCGTGTGCTGACAAAAAAAAAGGATCACAGCAAAAATAGGGGCGCCCGAGTTTTTATTTGTGTCATGACGAAAAAAAAGGTCGTCATCACAAAAAGGGGGGGGGGGGGGGGGGCGGTCGATTCAGCCCCCCCCCCGATCCGCCATTGGACTTAAGTCTCTCGTAAGTATGTGGAATTACGAGAGACTTTCCTTGAGAAATTGTCCCGAGGTCTGCTTTCTATATATATATATATATATATATTTTGTGCGTTTTTTTATTTCGCTTAAATAATGTATGATTAATAAAGCATATTGTTTTAAACTGTGGACAGTTGATATCACTATGTGACATTTGTTTTCCCTATTCGGATAGAAGGCTCTCTACACGGACATTTGGTTCACTATATGGATATTTGGTTTCCCTTATCGGACTTCAAAAATGCAAATATGGACACTTCGTACCTACATGGAAATTTTAAATCCCTATATGGATCTCCACAATCAAATGTGGACATTTAAAAATATACATGGACATTTAAATTACCTATGTGACACTTTCCTTCACTCGACGGACATTTGACCTGGAAAACCTATAGTACATGCTTCATTTGCTCTCAGTTTAGATTATATGCCATGAACATTTGAACTCTCATTCAAAAGGACGCTCACTTTTTATGGCTAATTTTGCTCGAATAAAACTGGCAAGTAATCCTTTGAAGAACACATATCTGCAGTTTTGTGTTTTTTCTATTATGCAAAGTATAATTAAAGAGAAGTTGTTAGTTGTTACTGATTAGTGCTTTATTCCTGTCACTTCTATTCATATATTTCCTCTTGTGTATCACTAATAATGGAAATAATCAGTGCTTTTGAAACCAATATTAACTGTTATGACTGAACACTGGAGGATGTCATGTTTTCCAACTGTACCATATAAAACATCTTTCGACCTTGCATTAACAAAAGAGGGTTATTCAACCACTGACATAGCAGCAGATTCAACAACAGCGGTTACATAACCCACTTTTGTTAGTGCATGCTCAGATGCGCTTAGAAAACATGGCAGCCTCCAGTGGTCAGTCAAAAATGGTTGATATTGTTTTAAAACATTTATTATTTCCATTAATAGTGATACCCAGGAGGAAATATATATGACTATAGAAGTGACAGGCATTCTGCTCTTATTAGTAACAGCAAGCAAAAATTCCAGCATTTCGTTTCCCATTAACTATACAATTTGTAACATACTGTCAAAATAATTGTGTATATTTTTGTTTAGTCTGCATCTAGACTTTATTTGTGAATTTCCTCATTAATAAAGAAATATGAAATTTGAAATTAATTACCTTGATAATGACTTTCACTCTGTATTGGAGTTACGGTAAATGGATGCTTTTAATTATGTACATTAAACTTTGACCATCCTAAAATAAAGTGACCGTATTGTTTGTGGAGGTAGTTTAGCTGCGGTGTTTAACCGGTTTCCTACTAGATGTAGTGCAATCCCCATAGAGTTAATAGGCCTTATTTAAAGGACCCATAAGGTTCCCAGAGGCATTGGGTTAACTTTAACAAAATAGAACAATATAGTTCTACAAGTAATTATTGTACTTGAGTTGTGGCTAAAAAAAAAATACCATTTTACTTTTAGTTTCGGGTAATATGTTATGCTTTCGAAAGTACTTTTGATGGTTAGGTTTACAAGCCAGTATTCTATTATTAAAGGGGACCACCAAGAACAAAACAGACTTGTATGTTTTGGTACTGTTGTTGAATATCAAATAGATGCCCAACACTTTGCAAAGGGTTGTGTAATTCATAAACAGTACAATTAATCATCAACACTTACGGAACCAACATAGCTTAATAGGTCCGTTTGCACCAAACGTTTTCAAGTGCGCCAATTCTATACCTTTGGAGACAATAGAACCAAGGAAGATGCGTACGTCCTAGACAATAGTTAGACTTCATCTGTAGAACCATGAACGCATACTTTAGTATGGTGATGCGTTTTCCAAATATATCATTTATCTGAAAACCTATTTTTACTGAACTTGTTGGGGGAATGGACTAATAAAACTATTACCTTTCATTTATAAGAATATTTTGTATGGGTGGTGGTTCCCTTTAATGTCAAGAAGGAAGGTACTAAACGTATTAATTAGCGAGAGAACAAATCAACACTTGTTAATGCACGAACATTTCCATCTACAAGTTTAATGACTAATGTGCTATGGCTGATTGTTAGTGTCATCCTGGAAACTGGAGTCCAAAAGCGTTTAAAAAAAATTGGAATCTTTGTTGTTGTATGGGCATCACCATTGTATAAGTGCTAGTTTTTCATCCCTGCTTTCACCATTTGAGAGTCTGCCTCTGAGTGCATTGTACTTTATATGCATGCCTTCGACTAGTTTTTGCATAATAAGAACAACCGAAAAAGTAATGACGAATGACAAGGACATGTCCATGAACCGACGTTAATGATTTTTATGGTCGTTTTGTGGTAGGAGGGCTATTAAGACCGGAGAGCTAGCTGGGATTTTACCTCAATAGTTTGATATATGTGCAATTGTGGAAATGATCGTGATATGCTGAAATGGTTGTGTGATGGACCCTAGAAGCTTATCGTTGAATGGAAGAGGAGATTGGAATTGGGTATTATTCTGAAGATTAATGTACAAGCAGTGATTGGAAAAGAAGCAAAAGAGGAAACAATATATTTCATTATTTAGGACAGTCAAGGCTGCTTGCTTTGGTAACAACGGTTATGTGATATAGCGCTATTCACGTGAATATCAATATCATAGCATTTTACATTATTATCATCACCCCGGCCAGCAGATACACACTGCGGTGATCATTCCTGCATATAAACTTACAAAGTGCACATTTTCCACTCCCTGGGGAATATTCCAGCCAGTCATCAGTTGGGCACACACAGTGCTACGGAACCACCGTTCAATCCTTATGGGATAATGCTTTTTTGACTGGTGACATTTTAGTTATTTAGTGTACAAGGAATTTAAGAGCCCTAGATACAACCTGGAGGTGTGATTGTCTCGGAGACAACTCGAGGAATTTAAGAGCCCTATTGTCTCTGAGACATAATATGGCTCTGAAGAATGGAGAAGAGACGCTTCAGCTTCCTAATTTCCCTGTGGACTAGAAGAGGTGAGTTTGTTGGTTTGTTTTGTTTGTTTGTTTATTTCCAAAATCACAACAATAAATATAGGTTTTCCAGGTCAAATGTCCGCCGAGTCAGACCAAATGTCGCTTAGGTAATTGAAATGTCCCAAGGAGAAATCAAATGTCCTCTTAGCAAAATAACCATCCGAATAGGTACATAAGGTGTCCATAGAGAAGTCAAATATCCGCACAATAGAAATAGGGAAAACAAATGTCCACATTGCAAAAACGTATGTCCCAATAGGAAAATAAGACGTCCATAGGGAATTTAAATGTCCGCATAATAGAAATTGCTGCCTATTCATGCATAAAATGAATGATTAAGTTGTTAACAGGTAAATCAAATGTCGTATAGGTAATTCAAATGTCAGTTGTACACAAAAAGGGGGGGGGGGCGGCCGATTCAGCCCCCCCCCCCGATCCGCCATTGGACTTAAGTCTCTCGTAAGTATGTGGAATTACGAGAGACTTTCCTTGAGAAATTGTCCCGAGGTCTGCTTTCTATTTTGTGCGTTTTTTTATTTCGCTTAAATAATGTATGATTAATAAAGCATATTGTTTTAAACTGTGGACAGTTGATATCACTATGTGACATTTGTTTTCCCTATTCGGATAGAAGGCTCTCTACACGGACATTTGGTTCACTATATGGATATTTGGTTTCCCTTATCGGACTTCAAAAATGCAAATATGGACACTTCGTACCTACATGGAAATTTAAATCCCTATATGGATCTCCACAATCAAATGTGGACATTTAAAAATATACATGGACATTTAAATTACCTATGTGACACTTTCCTTCACTCGACGGACATTTGACCTGGAAAACCTATACAACAATCGGGTGCAACGGGGGGGGATTGACCCAATTCAGCAGAATTAAAAAAGACGAAACCGCTGTTCTTCCTTGGGGTCCCTTGGAGTAGAAAGGCAGACAAAGGATTTCTAATGTGGAATATTTGTGTGCTGATCTCTTCTCCCATATTAATGACCGCAAGCCAACTTGCCGATTGTCCTTTCACTTTAATTTGGTTGTGAAGTGCAGAATTTGGTGTATTATATAATAACTGGGCCCAACTCTTTTTGAGAAGTTTACTATACCCTTTTGCATGCATGAGATGTACGCAAGACCTCCATTTATCGTGCTATCTGAGGGACGGTGTATTTTTCGTGAACCCTTTCCTACATAGAAAATACAGGGAGGTACGTTAACACACAATTTGAGTTGGCTACAATTTTGTCCGATGGTGGGCTTCGAACTGCGTTCACAAGGTTCCCAGTCAGATCGTGCTCCTTCTTCACTTTTCTTAGTGCTTTCCATCTGTGCATGTATACAGACTAGGTTATTTTGAACATTTGATCGCTAAAATGTCAAATATCGAGGCAATTCTTTGTCAACCATTTACATAAGATAAGTTATGATCCGAGCAAATCTAACACAAATTTTTGTTAGAGAGGGTTCCCCAAATTGTTCTGTAGCCAACCAACACACAAAAATAATATTCTTATAAGTTAAAGGTTATAATTTTAGTAGTCCTTTCCACCAACAAGCTCAGAAAAAATAGGTTTTCCAGACAAATTGTATAATTGAAAAACTTATCACCGTACTATAGTACCTGTGTTCATGGGTCTGTAGAAGAAGACTATATATTGTCTAGGATGTTTGCATCTTCCGTGGTACTATTGTCTCCAAATGTACGCGTGTGTAGAATTGGCACAGACTCACAGACATTTAGTGCATACGGAACCATGAGGCTCTGTTGGTTCCGTAAGTGTTGGTGAGTAATTGTATTGTTCATGAATTACAAAACTCTTATCAAAGAGTTGGGCACCTATTAAATATCAAGCAATGGTACCAAAGCATATGAGCATGTGGTGGTCCCCTATTAAAGGGACTTAGTAACATTGTCCAAATCCTCAAAATTCATTTGAAATTCTAAGGGTTCCCTCATACCTTGTTGTATTCTTACCAACAAAAAAAGCATGGGACAGGTTTCGGTTTTTCAAATTTCCCTTTCGTTAAAAAGATATGTATGATTGAAGTATTCAGATGTCAAATTATCCAACGGATCGTCGAGAACCGTGTACAAAGTGAGTGCAATGATTTGGTGAATGTCACTTTGCATTTTTGCTCATTACTCGATCATCCATTTGACTTGAAATTTGCACACAATACCCAGTGGACATATCAGATAACAACAATAAACCTTGTATCAACCACTCATCGCTTTTGCACATGTCAACAAAGTTACTAGATCCCTTTAAGTATTTACTAAAGATTTTCAAGGAAGTAGCTAGGCATGCTTTCTCTCCCCCATATATACATAAATAATAATAATAATAGACAGTTATAGAGCGCAAATGACAAGATAGAAACTCTTGTATGATCATCATTACTATGCCTATACAAATCAGCTAGGCTTACATCAAAATTGAAACTTCATTGTTTTTTTTTAATGACCAAGTTAATTAGGAAGATATGGCCTCACATAATAATTTGTTTTGAAAGTCATTAAAATAATATTGATCAGGTCAAAGAAAGAGTCTTTAGAAGAAAAAAAAAGAGAATGACTTGAATTTTTACTTTAAAGCTCAGACTTTTTTGAAGTGTTATGTCATCTAAAATTTACATTGAATGGAACTATTTAGCTTAAATGTGGTTTTATGAATATGGGCCCTTGACACTTTGTGCGCTGTGCAGTAGATCCCCCCGTGGCCAGATTATTTCGCGCTTGGTCATTACGGTCGCTAACATCACGCACGCATGCGCGCGCCGCCTGCATCGTATGACTCGCGCTTGGTCATTACGGTCGCTAACATCACGCACGCATGCACGCGCCGCCTGCATCGTATGACTCGCGCTTGGTCATTACGGTCGCTAACATCACGCACGCATGCGCGCGCCGCCTGCATCGTATGACTTGCGCTTGGTCATTACGGTCGCTAACATCACGCACGCATGCGCGTGCCCCCTGCATCGTATGACTCGCGCTTGGTCATTACGGTCGCTAACATCACGCACGCGCACCGCATACATTGTATATTGTGTGCACGCGCGCGCCGCAGGCATCGTATATTGTGTGCGCGTGCATGCACACAATACCCGCTATGTCTGTGACTAAAGTCGAACGAAGCGCGCCGCTGTTCGTGACTATAGTCGCATACGGCGCACAAAAAGTGTTAAAAACAAAGAATTAAATATCTCATTTACCTACCTCATGGTACATTGCTACAGGACATTTCTGTTTGCATCTAGCAAGTACTATACTAGGAAATCCCCCAAATTGTAATGTTTGAGTTAGACATTTGATGATTACACAAATTAACCCCATCTTTTAGCAAACTGGTCCATTCGGGACTGATCAAGAAAATACTCAAGACTGGCTTAACTCTATGATAATACCTGGGTAATATCATATCTAAACCAAATTGGCTTAGCTGGAATAATAAATACATAGTTTATAAATTTTCTAGCAACTAGGGAATTCCCCATTTGAGAAATCGTGCAATTGTATTTTTTGAGCCAAGCCTTTTCAAAATCATCAGTAACCCCCATTTTACAAAAACACACATTATTGACCTATGTAGGGCTGATCCCCAAAATACTTGAACCGTCTAAACTTTATGGCGAATGCATGTTAATAACAAAATCAAATTGTCTTGAATTGGATAATACAGACAGGGAAAACTTTACATGCAACTAGGGATACCCCCCAGAGAAAAAAATTAATATTTATTCTTCGGGGGGCTACTTTTCAAGCTTGCTTGCATGAAAATCACACTGAAATTTGTTTTGCATTGAACTCTATGCAATTTTTCGGGGGGCTCTTTCATGACTTTTGAGGGCTCTTTTTGGCATTACAGGGGTGATTCCTCCTTTAGAGATATCATGCAGTCAATTGATGGAACCAAGAGCCTTACCCCCATTTTACAAAACACACATTCTAAACCTATTTAGGGATGATCCTCCCCCCTCCCCCCCCCAAAAAAAAACAACAAACAAAATACTTGATCTGTCTTAACTCTATGGAGAATGCATGATTATAACAAAGTCAAATTGTCTTGAACTGGATAATAAATACAGAATTTGAGGACTTTTCTAACAAGTAGGGAATCCCCCATTGGAGAAATCACGCAATTGTAATTGTTTGAATCACACTACTAATCATGCGGATACCCCGCTTATTGACTTTGGTATGCTAGTCAGAATGGTGCCCTCCAAGGCCAAGCAAAAGAATAGATAACTTGTCTGCCGAAACATGTTTGTGCAAATTATGTATTTGCGGCTTCTATATCTGTATGGTTTAGAAACTAATGTATGTAAATCGAGAGGAAGAGGGCTGTGAGAATTCCCTGAAGTTCGCTAGAGCATGAAAGAAGGAAGTATGAAATATCAAATGGCAGACTGCACTCTGTTACTGTATATCATGGAATAACAGTGCACTCTTCGCCACTGTTATGTGCTCATATCTCCTAAAAAGTTATGAGTTTTGGAATACAGAGCGAACACATACTTGAGCCCATGGTTAATGCATTGCTTTGTGGTTTAGAATTTTTGTAATGCAGAGCTGATATATGCTATGTGCTAATAAGTGAATAGTGTGTCTCTAGTTTAGAATGTTTGATTGGATAATGCTCATTCCAAATGTCACATTGTGAAAATTGGATCCACACTTTAATGTGAAGAAATGGGATGAAATGAGCGTATAAAAGGAGATTTGGATTTAACTGCTCGAGGAGGAACAAGGTTAGTGTTTATTCTGCAAGATTGTTTATAAATACGAGAACATGAATATATTATGTGTAATGATGAATGTGCAATGATCATAAGAGAGACTGCTGGCGGTGTTTATTCTGCAAGATTGTTTATAAATACGAGAACATGAATATATTATGTGTATAATGATGAATGTGCAATGATCATAAGAGAGACTGCTGGCGGTGTTTATTCTGCAAGATTGTTTATGAATACGAGAACATGGATATATTATGTGTAATGATGAATGTGCAATGATCAGTGTTTTATTCTGCAAGATTGTTTATACGAGTACATGAATATATTATGTGTAATGATGAATGCGCAATGATCATAAGATAGACTGATGGTAGTAATTTGTGTTTACTCTCACACGTCATCATGTCTGGGCCACGTTGCAGATTGAGTTTGCAATCGATTGTAAAGTTGCAATTAATTGCAAGTCAGAAAATGTGCACATTTGAACCAATTAGATTTGCGCATTTAGTCACATGATCCGACTTGCAATTAATTGCAACCCCTTTCTGCAACATGGCCCTGTGCAGATATATGTCTTAAAAAACGCGTCATGTTTGTTTACTCTCACACATCATGTTTTGGCCCTATTGCAGATCGAAAGAGTTGTAATGATAATCGATTGCAAGTCAGAAAGTGTGCACATTTGAACCAATTAGATTTACGCATTTAGTCACATGATCCGACTTGCGATACATTGCAACCTCTCTCTGCAGATATGTGCAGTCTTCTTGATAAACTCGTCTTTTATTTTCTGAAATAACTTGTCTTCATTTTGTGGGGTGAGATTGAGAATGGCGTTAAGTCAATATTTGGCTAAATTTAGTTCTGCATACCCTGTTGTAGGTTATAGCCTAGCTCCTCTGTTTCATACCAAATTTTCAGATAATTATTTGTAATTTTGGAAATATTCGTCAAAAATGGAAGATAGCTAAATTTGGTTTATTCAAAGCTCCAAAACTATATACCTGATTATCTCCAAAGTATACAAAATGTCTTAGCAACCTTATTTTTCTCAAATGACATAAACTCTTCTGCAGAGTGGCCCATACAGTCACATATCACAGGATAGCGTTAATGGATGCCTGACGGAGAGTACATTTTTCAATCCGTTTGTATGCGGTTCTGGTTTGTTCCTTGTCAGGCGATGGACGTTGTCCTATCCGGCGGAATGTTTTGAGCATGAAGCAATTAATGGAGACAACTTTCCCCACCGAATAATTTGATTTTGCAAATTTTCTGATCGTCGGGCATCTGTTGGACACTATCCGGTGATATATGTGACTGGGACTGTACAGTTGTTACATGTAGGTTATGTTGCCTTGAATGTTGTATGTTTTATTGTCAAAAGAGTGTTGAACTTTTATAGGTTTTCCCTAAATGGTACTAAACAAACAAAATATTTTTGAGTGCAGTTGGCCATTGCGCACAGGTTCTCAAGTCAATGAAGGCCAGACATTGTACAAAAATAAAATTACAAAAATATGCATACAAAACAAATATTTGCATGTGATAAAGATAACTACGAAGAATGATATCTAATGTGACATGATAAGGAAAACAGAATAAGGATCGAAGCGCAGTCTTCAGTTTATGTTCAGACAGATAGATTATATTTTGTTGAATGATACCTTGATCCACACTTACTGATATACCCTCTGTTGGTTCAAATTCAATAATGGTCTTGTTCAAATATGTATTTAGAATCAATGTTCTATTATTAGGCAATATGTCAGTTGATAACCAAGCTACTGGATTTCCCCCGAATATTTCAGACTCTCCATATCGTTGCATTTATAAGGCAAATTGGCAATGTTGTATTGTTCTCTCTATATTGTCTCTGTTGTGATTTTTCCCCTTGAATTGAAGCTTTTGTCAAGTCATCAGTTGATGTTTAGGTTTGCATTGTGTGGCTTGTACCGTTTGTTATCGTTTCCTATCGCCATAAATCAACAAGCAGAAGACCAGCTTGGGAGATGTCATAACTGAAGCGAGCTAGTGATCTGCACTGTTATACACTACGTATATGTTTCCTATATATAGTATACCTTGCTGATTTAAACCCTTTCAGGGCCATGGCATGGAAAGTATATTGTGTATTACAGTGTAAAAATGTGTATGTAAGGGTTAATAAGTGATATACTACACTATAAGTTTCATATTCCTTTCATATTCCTGATTTAACCCTTTTAGGCTTATGGCATGGAAAGTCTATTATGTAATAGAGTGTGTGTATAGTGTAAAATGTTTCTCTGAGGGTTAATATGTTACACAGTGTACATGTACCTTCTCTTGGATCAAGGAACTAGTGTACATAAATGTATTTATCTAGTAATGATAAGACGGGTTTGTTTGGGGGAGGTTAGATCTTACTCCAGGTTTGATTTCTAACGCATTACATCATACATGAATTAACGAACCTGGTTTGACAAACTCAAGTACTCATTGGGCTCATTGCTTGCATAAAATCTTATTGTGCAATTTGCATTTGGTTTGGAAGGGATCGTTGGAGATCTGTGCAGTGTTTGGTGTATCTATAATTGGGACATAATTATACCAATGTATTGTGGTTTGTGGGGTATAGATAAAACCTTTTAACAAGCTTCCTTTTTGCTGCGTGGTGGTGGTGGGCTGCCTATTGTTGGAGAAATTCTATTAATTTGATTAATCAGAGTTTGGTAAGTTTTGGTTGTTTTCAGTGGAAAATTGTGTAATTATAGCCACTATGCTTGAGCAAGAAGACCAGAAGCATGTATAGTTAGGACATTGCCATCAACAGACCTATATCTGTGTGCATCTTGACTTTGTCTCTGTGTAAAGGTAGACATTGAAGTAAGTTATTGCTTTGTTTGTTTGTATGTAGAGCACTGTTTAGAAATATCACGTTTCAAGTAAATAGTAAAGCGCTTATACAATTTCTTGAATTTGTGTGTGGATATATTTTGACAAGTGCATAAAACAAAGCAACAATTCAAAACCTTCAGTTTAAAAACAAATAAGTATGTATTATGCATATGAAAGGAAAACTCAAAGATTACATTACAATGGGTATCAATGTAAGCTTTACTCTATTATTTGTTTGTGAGTTTGCACATTTTCACTTCTTTTATATATATTGCTTTTTTTTGTTTGCATGCTCAAAGTCTGCAATTTGTGTTTGAAAAAAAGTATTGTTTGCGTCACTGTCACAAAACATTGCATGACAATTAATAACCTCCAAAGCATGTCATGTCACCAACATTTCTGCATGAGTACCACTTTTTCCATGCACCCTGGCATCTTGATGTTTCTTGCATAACTTTTAATTATTCCCCCCAAATCAGTATTTTAATCGCATAAATATCCCCTTTTTCGATCCCTTTCCCCAAATCTTTTTTTCTCACACCTTCACCCCCTGTCACCCATCTCCATGACAACAATGTCCATGTCAACAGAGTATCACTCCGAGAGCAGCCTCAATGTCCAAAGCTTCGGCAAGAAGCAACGTCTCTACCACCATCGCAACAACCACCAACATCAGCAGCACCAACAGCAGCAGCAGCACCGCAGTCGCATCTATTCCCAGCAACCGCAAAGAGACTTTGCCCATCAAACGCACAACCACCACCATACCCAGCACCCCCCGCATCACGAGCAGGGGCACACGACTGCCCCCTCGGTGATCCCCCTGCGGCAGAACAAACTGCTGCAGGGGAAGTGCTACCGGGAGTACCGGCTGTCCCGGTCCTTGCCCGACCTAGTGGACAGGGACGAGGCGGCGCTGTCGATCAGCAACGCCCAGGGACTGTTCCAGAAGGCGCAGCAGAGGGTGCGACGCAGCAGTCGCAGAGTTAGCAGAGTCAGGCGTAAGACTTAAATAATCCCCTCTCACTCACTGGCTTTTCTCTCGCCCCATTCTTCAAGATTCCAAAATTTGTTCCTTACTGTACTTTTATTTCTGTCTCTCAATTCATCTTCCAATTCTTGTTTTCCGTCTCTGTTATCTCGATTTCCCTGAAGTCCTACAGTATCTTTCATTATTGTGTATCAATTCCTTTTCTCTCTCAATTCATCTTCCAATTCTTGTTTTCCGTCTCTGTTATCTCGATTTCCCTGAAGTCCTACAGTATCTTTCATTATTGTGTATCAATTCCTTTTCTAATACTTGTTTCGCTATAGCACCGTTAACTGGATTCCTCTTCCTATATTTTATTTCTGTCTGTCAATTCCTTTTCAAATACTTATATTTTGATTTGTATAATAGTTAACAGAAATGCCCTTTTCGAAATACTAGATATTTATCTATCCGTTTACTTTATAATACCTGTGTTATTATGTATTGTCCATCCTAGTATTTTTGTATTTGTTTTTATTTCACACATCTCTAATATCCATATTCAGCTGTCTCATTGCATTTATTTATTATTTGCTTTGATTTTCCCTGTTATTTTTTCTCTCTCCCATTTTCTCCCCTACACAAATCTAAGCGTGCCGCAAGCCAGTGACTAGCTTGTGGCAAGCAGTGACTAGGCTGTGGCTAGCTAGCAGCAAGCTTTATAGGAGATCTTTGCCTGAATTAAGCTTGAAATATATATCCGCACTCCAAATGGCACACTTTCACGCACCCTCACAATTTTGGCAGAGATCGCCTATTAAGCGTGCCACAAGCCAGCCGCTAGCTAGCCACATGCCAGCCGCAAGCCAGCTGCTAGCTTGCGGCACACACAAGATATCTGTAGGGGCTATTTCTATTTGCTTTAAACCAATATGTTTTCTTACATTTGAGGTAACAATTCACTCTTTAATTGGGGCACTCTTTTCTTCCACTCATATATTCCTGTATTTCTGTCTTTTTCAACCCTTGTGCTGTTTTTCACTTAGTCACTTAATTAAATTCATGATCCATGGAAGAGTGTCCCTGTTCGTGTATTG
This sequence comes from Echinarachnius parma, assembly GCA_037951105.1. Taxonomy (NCBI): domain Eukaryota; kingdom Metazoa; phylum Echinodermata; class Echinoidea; order Clypeasteroida; family Echinarachniidae; genus Echinarachnius; species Echinarachnius parma. Next base: position 120,228 of record JBAMJV010000527.1, on the reverse strand, counting down.
AAGTTGTAGAACTAAATTTGCATCATTATGTACCCCATGTCCATCATATTCTTTCATAATTAATGCATCAGTAATTAGAGCTGTTTCAGTTTCTGATGCAAAAAGAAAGTATCCATTATAACAATGCAGTTTTTCATAATACTGTATTTTATCCATTCCAGTGGTTGTTCTTTTGTTAGATCTATTTGTTTTCACTTTCAATGGGTATGTTACATTCTGTTTTCTCAGTATTGTATGTTTCTTGTTTTAATAATAACAACTTCGTTGGCGGAGGTAATAACAAAAGAAAATATCCATTATAACAATGCAGTTTTTCATATACTGTATTTTATCCATTCCAGTGCACGGTTGCTCTTTTGTTACATTTAGATCTATTTGGTTTCGCTTTCAATCGGTATGTTACATTCTGTTTTCTCAATATTGTATGTTTCTTGTTTGAATAATAAAAATAATAATAATAATAACATTTGTAAAGCACAGCTACTATAAATGTATATCTTCTACTGCGCTTATAAAGAGCTCCTTTTAAAAGAACAATAACAAACAAAACCAAGACATGTAAAAAAACAAAACTTACTAATTCAAAGAAAAATGAAGCTTTTTATTGATTGGAAATATACAAATATATAATTTTAGATTCATAGACAAAACAATGCATGTAAAAATATATCTCGATCACGATGGCACCCATTTTGATTGTTTTAAGATCAGCAAGGGTTGTCACGGAAATTACTTACTTTCATCTATATTGCTAGCTTAGGGTATATCATTTTTAACTTAAAGGGACTTAGTAACATTGTCCAAATCCTCAAAATAAAATTGTAATTCTAGCGGTTCCTTTATACCTTGTTGTATTCGTATTAACAATAAAATCATGGGACAGCTTTCGGTTTTTCAAATTTCCCTTTCATTACAAAGATATGTATGATTGAAGTATTTAGATAAGAAAATCTCCGGGCGAGATTTTCATCCCTGTACAAAGTGAATGCAGTGAGTTGGTGAATATCACCCAATATCACTTTGCATTTTCGCTCATTACTTGGCCATACATTGTCCATTTGACCTGAAATTTTCACACAATACCCTGAGGACATATGAGATAACAACAGTATACATTGCATCAACCATTCATCAGTTTTTGCACATCTCAACAAAGTTACTAGATCCCTTTAATAGAGAGTATGACTTATTAGTGTACTACATACGTGTTATCACTAGCATTTGCCCTGTTGTCCGGGGCAAGTAAAAGTTGATGTCGGCCAAGTAAAATTTGGTTAATGGCCTAGTTTGGTTGCCCGATCAGGCAACTAAATTATTGATCTACTATGAGAGAATACTGTAATTCTTTAGGTCGTAAATCTCATCTAGAAGTAAAGCAGGCAAGTAAATTTTCTGTTTGGGCAAGTGAAATCGTGGATTTTTACATTTTACTTGCCCAGACGGGCCAATAGAGAAAAAAAGTTAGTGTGGAGCATTGTGTTCATACATGTACATAAAAGTGTGTGCAGTATGCATGCTGGCTAAAGGTTGAGCGTTCCAGCAAACGCTGTCTTGTGTCAAACGCTTCGTCAGACAAGTCTTAGTCATCGCCACGGTCAAGTCGAGCTCAAATCTGCGAAGCCTTGCGAGAGCTTCCTATTCTCCAACTATGTACTTCCCCGCTGCAGATAGGAGCTAATGAGAGCCAGGCATCACTGACTCTGTGTCCTGCGTTAACCCCTTGTGTGCCTTACATATGTGACCGGCTATAGCAAAACCCTGCACTTGTCAGTAAAAATTTAAAATGTAGGTGTTCATACCATTAGAAAAGGCCTCATCACAAGCTTTCATTTGATGCTTTGTTCTACAAATCGGTCAATAATTGGCGAAGATATGATTGTTTCAATTTTAAAATCATAAGTCTTTTACACACATTATGTGAACTTAAAATGCCCATTTCTTCAAAACATGAATTACCGACAAGTGCAGGGTTTTGCTATAGCCGGTCACACCTACACAATGATAACTACAAATAAGAATTTCTTAATCCATATCATTGTATTCGTATCACCAGTTGAAGCATGGAACATGTTTTGGTTTTCTAAATATCTGTCTTGTTTTAAAGATATGTATGTTTTCAACTCTGACATACTGTCAAAGTCAGTGCAATGAGTTAGTGATTATCACTTTGCATTTTCGATCATTACTCGGTCATATGACATTCATTTAACATGGAAATTTCACACATCACACAGTGGAGATACCGCTAAACAATTATTGGCCATTTCCTTCTTCAAAGTATCAAATGAAAGCTTGAAATAATGAAAGATGGGGCCTTTATATCGAAATTTTGATTTTCACCGACAAGTGCAGGGTTTTGCTATATAGCCGGTCACAAATATGGAATTGCCTTGTCGGGAGACAAAATGTGCTAAGCAGGTTAGAGACCCTATCAAGTAATAATGGAGGTTCATTAGCGGCATAATTTAATGCCGCAATTAGAATAAGTTGTTATTTGTTATGAAGCATTCCAGTCTACCTCTGCCTATTACACCAAACATGGCAATTTGTGCTGATAATGAACCAGGTTATTACTGTAATGACCCCTCATTTAAGAAGAGGACATTTTGCATTACTCTAATTTATCCAGGGGAGGGAGGGAGCACTCACAGGTACATGTATGCGCCATGTCAAAAAGTTGAGTGCCCCCTCCCCGCCCTTGGGCATTGCACCCAAGAGATCTCCTTTAATGAAACCATACTGGGCTGTTCTCAAAATTCAGTAATTAGTTTGTCCTTCACCAACCAAATTTTGTAGAAAACTATAAAACAAGGTGTAGCACCTTAGTTCTTGCCCCCCCCCCCAAAAAAAAATTTAAAAAATAAAAATAGGATTAGCCAAGAAATGTAGCAGTTGAGTCACAAATTGGTACAACCAAATCTTTGAATTCATTTGTTATAATAAGGGAGAGTTCCAGTGGATTAATCCTGCGATGAAATAAAAAAAAAAAACAAGCAAATTGTGAAATGGATAATGATAATATTAATGGTAATCTTGATTCAAATAATAATAATAATAATAATAATGATAATAATAATATGATAATAATGATAATGATAATAATAATAATAATAATTATGATAAAAGTGATAATAATAATAATATTGATAATAATAATAATATTAATAATAAAGTATTTATACAGCACAAATTAAAGCCTCTAAATGCTTGTACCTGTGTACTCTACATTACAACCCAGCTTTATTTAAATAGAAGCATAAGGATAAGGGAAGCCATCTTTAGTAGGAGTCCAACTATTGTATGTCTAGAGACTAGAGTGAACAAAATGATGAGGAGATAATTGAGTGGTTAATACACTGCAAAATTGGAGCTAGTTAACGTGGCTTCCTGAGTCGAGAGACTGTTTCCTACGCAGGGTATTAAGTGATTGTCAAGAGCCTATTTGAAGTTTGGAGAAGGGGCAAATGGCTGTGACCAAGCATCCGCAAGGAAAGGGGCATGCATGAACAAAAGGCACTGGCAGGGATAGGACAGGGGAATGAGTAGGATGTTAAAAATAATGTCATACTTTTGAAAATGATGTCAAAATTCTAAAATTGCAAGATAATTGTCTTGTATGAAAGAAAGTATAATTTTAAGAGAAAGCCCGAGAAAATTCTGACTTTTCATGAAATGATATTAACATTTAGAGCATGAAATAATAAAAGGTACTTAAAATACATTTTCATGAAAATATAAACATTTAGGGCTCGAAATAATAAAAATGTTGTACTACTGTTTAATTTTTCTGTCAACTGCAGACCCTTCATGTTTTTTCTTGATATTCACAAACCAAATGTTGACTTTATGTTGGATATAAGCACAATCAGAGTGATTCAGTCAGATTTGTGATGTAACCGGTTGATTTTCTTTGAGCTTGGAAAAGGATAACAAAATACATAGATTCAGGAAAGAAAGGAAGTGAGTCTTGAGCATTTATTACCAAGAAAATGTTTTTTCTTGTATCATTTTAATCTGTCATCACTATGAACTTGCAAATTTGCACTATTTGGTATCCTGTTGGTTCATGGAATATTTTGACTGAACTTGAAGATGTTTGCAAAAGATGGAATGGTGACTTTGTTGTCATTTGCAGAAATATTAGTGGGATGGGGGAGTTATTTCAGTATGAATGTCTATATGTATGCTAGCAAAATAGCTAGTGACAATTCATGGCAAGCTGATTAGTTTGGGCTATTAAAGATGAGAGCGTATACAGAAAAAGGCAAAAGAACAGCTGGTTCAGGGGAGCATTACTTATAGCGCACTCACCCGAAAATGATAAAGATATTGTTATACCTTCTGCAAAAGGATGACAGCGCATTTAATGTCAAGTGTTTGAAATCAAGAGGATGAGGTCTTGAGACTCATAGAGTATGCTCTCACAAACTCATTGATAGTTGTATTACCTTCTGCAAAAAGGATGACAGTGCCTTTAATGTCAAGTGTTTGAGGTCGAGAGGATGAGGTCTTGAGACTTATAGTACACTCTCACAAACTCATTGATATTTGTATTACCATCTGCAAAAAGGATGACGGTGCCTTTAATGTCAAGTGTTTGGGATGAAGAAAAAGGAAGTCTTGAGACTGTAGCAGGCTCATGATCAGGAACATCTGCAAGATTTCCCATTCAACGCAACTTCTGGCCCCACTCTCATTAAGAGGACAGCATGAGTAAGATGAGCTCAATCGTGATTCACACAGTGAAAGTGCGCTGCCAGTCAAGTCGCAGGATCTTTGTCTAGGTTTTTGTTCCCCCGAGCGAGTGTTTTTGTTTTGTGCTTGGCATCGTTTGTAGATTGGGTGGGAACGTTTGAGGGGCTCAAGTCGCAGGATTTCTGTCTTGTTTTCGTCCCCTGAGCAGTGAGTGTTTATGTTTTGTGCTCTGCATCGATCTGAGATTGGGTGGGAACGTTTTTTTTGTTGAGGGGGTCTTTAATTACTTGAAGGGCAGAACAGACGCTTAGTCTTGTGCTATCCTCCCCGGATCACTATTTGATGCTACCTTGGATTATCTCACGTGAAGCCGCCGCATTAATTGTTTGAGCGTCTGTGGTTAAATATTCTTTGGATCTGAACATCATCCCCTCAAATCAATGGTGTTGCTTCTAACCCCTGCCATGTGTTTGCCGGTCCATAACTGTCTTGTATTTGGCGTGGCATCCTGAAAGTCTAACACCCCTGCGATGCATTTGCCTTTCCATAACCGCCTTGTGTTTGGCGTGGCCTCCTGAATGTCACTGTCGATAGGGACCTAGGGTCCCACAGCCTCAGGACCAGGTGTTGCGTATGTATTGGGATTTACCGTCAGTGCCTGTTCGTTTGTTGCCGCCATGTCTGCGACACGTTCCTATCATCCCAAGGTTCCTAACTTCCCCCCTCCACCCCGGCCCATTGGTCTCCACGGGCCTTACAGCCGTTCTGTACCGGCGTCTACCGGCTTGCCGTGTAAGTTGTTTGCTCTCTATTAACCTCATAGATTTAAGTTGATGTATTGTATAGCAATAATTGAATTTCAGTGCATTCAGATTGTGTGTGTCATGTTGTTTAATTTATCTAAGTTCATGATACAAATGTTGTAGTGTGGTATAAGGCAGCTGCAGTAGTTGTATTTGTAGCTCAGCAAAAACATAACTTGTGACAATTTTCTCAGTTATTTAAATTTTCAGTTGATATTGGTTGATATTTTTGTCTTCACATCACCTGATGGCGTGTATGCTTACATTTTGGTACATTTCACGAACTGCTCAACCTTAAAATATGAAGTTTTCAATTATAGGCTAGTTGTGCGCACAGGTTTAATACAATGTAGATACATCAGTGAGCCAGTGTGTATTTTGCACAGTGCACAGGGTGTTCGCAAAATGGCTCGGCGCCTCTGATATGATAGTGAAAAGTGCTTAGTACTGATATTAGGTGCTATATGAATTGAACATTTTATTATTATTAACGAAATCCAAACCACCTTCAAGATCCTGCCTGTCTCCACTCGGTTACGTATGCCGAAAAGCCCAAATGAGCGGATATGATATGGTAGTCAGGTAGATATATTCTGGCAGAGAGGAAGGAAGATGTGATTGGAATTCCATGATTCATCAGTCTTGACAGCCGGAGATATCATATCAAATTTGAGGTCATTCAGGTGTTTTGTCTGCATAGGTTGACAACAAATTGTGGTCTGTTTATCATTTTTGTAATTCTGATATAAAATTCTCTTATTTTTGCTTCAAATTCAATTTTATTTACCAATATTCAAATTATGAATTGCATACTTTTTGGAGGTGAGAACCTTAGACATCGGAATAAGTTGTGTAAGACTAGTGGCTATATAAGAGATATTGGTTAATTTCCTCAAGGTCTGTATGATGTATTATAAAGGAAGTGGTGTAGTCAGTGGGATAAATTGTCCATCAACATTTCTCCCCCCCCTTTTTCAAGTAGGCGGGGGGGGGGGGGGGGGGGGAGAATTATTCATAAGAATAGCCCAATTTTAACCTGTCCAGGACGGACTGATTTTGCTACAAGGTGTATTAAGCCCAAATATTGTCGGGACCAGTCCTGAACGGGTTAACAGACCTTACACGATGGCGTCCAGCAGTGGGTTGTAACATAGGGTATAAGTTTGGACACCATCTTAAAGGGGACCACCAGGCAAAGAACAACACATAATTATATGTTTTGGTACCGTTGTGTGATATCAAAGAGATGCCCAACATTTTGCAAAGGGTTGTGTAATTCATACACAATGCAATTAATTACCACCACTTACGGAACCATTATTATTTCATGGTTCCGTACGCGCCAAACAATTGCGAGTGCGCCAACTCTATTCACGCGTACGTTATATTATTTTGGGGTAGGGGTACCCATTAACAGGCCCTATCACACTTTACAACCTTGTGCCCAACAAACACTGCAAATTCTGCTGCATAATGCAGATTTCGTAAGCCGCAACAGCCTTTTTTTTAGCATGCGCAACCCCACCAAGGTATTTAAGATCTACCCAGTTTTAAGTAACCCTTTGTCCATGCAGACAGTGTCTGGATGCTACCCCTGAAATTACCACAATTTTACCCTATTTCTCAATTGCTTTGTGAATACTCCCATTGAATCTAGGGTAAATGACGTTGCCATGGCCGTACGTGCATGGTGGTTTCATGAATCAGGATGATGGGATTGTAGAGAGGGGTCCAGGGGGGTGTTTCACAAAGATCCTATAAAGTTGAACTTAACTCTAAGTTGGACTTAAAAAGTATGGAAAGCCATTAGTTTCTTTGGGGGAAAAAATGTAAAAGTCCTTTTAAAAGGGATTGAATGTTGTTTCAAATCGCTAATATTTTTCTGTTATCAAGGAGCTTTCATGTTCTTGATGCAACATTTATAAAAAAAAACTAAAATTCTTGTTTTTTTGCTTTGGAATATATTTTATTCCAATGCTGCAAATGGCTTTCCATAATATCTAAGTCCAACTTAGTGCTAAGTTCAACTTGGGATCTTTGTGAAACACCCCCCAGAATAAGTTCAAGGTGTACAAACTAGTATTAAAACTTGACGATTATCAATGCGTCACATGTTTCAGCTCTACTGCGTCACGTGTTCTAGCTGTACGGCATGACTACTTTGTCAGACCTGTAGCCTGGAGTTGACAAACTCGCAGGTGGTTTGGATTAGTAAATCCGACGCAAGGTGCCATCTTGAGAAAGCCTTGCTGCGCATTATTTGCGCATTATTTGCGCATTATTTGTGAAAAATTGAAATAAATGGAAATAAAAAATTAGTTCAGTGTTATTTAGTGCGCACTTGCTAGCCTTATTATGAATGGCAAACTGCAGTGTAGTATTTCAAATAAGGCCGTCTACATCTCCATGCTTGATAAGTCTTTACGGTGGTTTACATTAAACCATAAACAGTTCAAAATGCCCACTATTATATGGAGTGCAATCTGTTATCAGCTCGGGGAAAATGAAAACAAATTGCTGGCAAGTAAGATTTGAAGTCAATTGCCTGAACAAGGCATGTTATTTTGAATAAAATTGTTGTGATAAAAAAAAATTAATTTCCCCACGTTTGTGAATAAAATGCTAAAATAATTGACAGCACAAGGTTTTCCATTGTTTAATAAGCATAATTAATTTCTCTTCAATATTCTTAATAACGATGACAAATTAAATTTAATCAAGAATTCTATTGAATGTGAATGTTCTTTATATATGTAATTGTAATCGTATAACAATTACAATTTTAATGTTGTTTGCCTAATGCGGCATATTCGGGCAAGTAATGTTTGATTTGCAAGCTACTTTTTAGTTACTAGCTTGCCTCACTGGGCAAGTCCTAAAATAATTTGTTTCATAAAACTTAAATTAGTGTAACTACTATAGCAACAGCCAACCAGCATCAAGCATTTTATCTGTTGCCATGTTAGTTGCAATAATTGGACACTTACAACAATTTGAAAAGTTTTATGAAACAGGGCCCAGATTCTGTGACTGGCCGAGAACATTCAAGATTTGTCATCATTTGTCTATTCCGGTATGATTCAAAAGTATTTCAGAGTCATAGGAAGTGATCATGAAAATAATGATGTCAATGTTAGTATATATGAAGAGTGGGTGCTAGTGATCATAAAAGTAATGAAGTCATTGTATATATGGACTATTAGTATTAACCCATTCCCTTTAAGAATCTGAGATACTCATACACTTTGTACATATACCACCAGGTTTCTGTAGGCAATTAATGATGTCAATTTATATCTATTAACCTGCTGCTTATGGGAATTCGGGTGGGCTATATACAAGGTCTTTGGGGGATTTCAGAATCTCGTTGGGAAGGGGTTATAACCTGTTCCCTTCAAGATTCTAAAATCCCATAAACTTTGTATATATATAGCCCACTAGGTTCCCGTAGGCGTAGGCAACCGGTTAAAAGTGGGTGCATTGACACGCAATAGGGGTGTTCATTTCCCTCGAGACAAAGGGATTTGAAGTTTGTAAGCGAACCTGCGCTGACTGACTTATTTGTTGCCATGATAATATTTCCTCTCACTCTAAAACATCGGTCTAAATCAATTTAATTCAATCATGTCAAAATGTTACTATCTAATGAGATTATAGCTCCATGGAAGTAATAGCTACAAATGTAAAGACTCCTTTCCTTTTTTCTCTCGCTGCCATACGTCATTTATATGAGAGGTGCTAGTTGAGGTAATAAAACGATAAAAAGAACTTTCAATGAAACTCGATGCTATATTTTTTGTTCTGATATCTACAGGATAAAATCCGATAAAAAGTTACACGGTGTAGTATAAAGTACGGAAGACAATGGCTTGATATGATATTGAAACCTAATTATGTCAAGTTATTGACGTATAGGCTGTGATAATGTCATATAATATGTACTTTTTTGGGCCAAAATTGTCCAATAGCCAATCGTAAAAAGTATTTGGAAGCTAAATGAAACATCACTAACTTTGATTCATTGGCTATAAATCTTTGAACATGTCCATTGTTCACCCATTTGTTAACACTCAACAGGCCTCTTTAGTAAGTAGGATCATTAGAGATCTGAGGTCATTTTACCTCAAAACGTAACTCCATTTGCCTTTGTGTGTAGTGTTTGTAAAAAGCGTATCCATGCCTATGTGCATTTTTTCCTGTAATACCTAGAAGTCGAAGAAGAGGAAGTTTCACAAATCACTATTTCCAAAGACTTGGATTTGTCTTTCCTTTAATTAGGCCAAGTGCAAATGACGTGTGGTGAATTTTTTTTCTCTCTTCTAGAGGATGTCCTTCAATCAGATAAGACTCAACCCACAGTTTTACGTTTTGCAGCCGGTTGAGTGTCTGACCTTTCAATAACACAGTTAGGATAGGTGTACGGCAAGCATACGTCAATGTTTGCTTTGGGACCGATTGGTTATAACCTCAATATCAGAGTGGAAAAAATCAGTATATTAATTCCTGCTCTAGTGATTTTGTCGAACTCATTTCAAACTGTAACGTTGGATGTTGTTTTACTGGATTACTTCTCTATAAACTTTGTGGATTTACTTGTATCAAATTTGAGGTAATGTATTATAAATTACTAATTTGTGTTTTACTGTTAAAAGTATTTGATACAATTTGTGTAATTGAAACCTTCTTTCCACCTATATTTGTTTATTTCCAACACTAGTCAAACTCTGAAATATAAGATTTAAACGAATTATCTATATTGTAAAGTTTGAATATATTATTTGTTAATAATTTAACATATTTTCTTTTGTATCCCTCCTTTCTTCCGTAGATTCAAGAAGGAACAAACCGCCGATCCCACGCAAACCTGCCAACCTTGCGAAGAAAGTGAGTGGCAGCGGTAGCAAGAGCCCAGGCAGCGGTAGGTCTTCACCAAACAGTGGCACGACCTCACCTTCCGCTAGCAGGACTACGCCTAATGGTAGCAGGACAGCGCCCCACAAACCGCCGCTGACTTCAGCCAAGAGCGCTGGTTCTCCTGCGATCGTCACCAGTTCTCCCGTGGAGACGCGCCGGGCGAACAACCTTTCCGAGGACCAGAGGACATACGATCAGGTGTGCTACGAGGACAATTGCCAGCTTGTGCCCAATCAGCCATCCAAGAAGAATCTGGAGAAGTTTCTTGGAATGAAACCGGACATGGCACACACCATCAAGTCCATCAAGCCATGCAGCGAGCTGACTGTCAGTGGAGGCAGCACCAGCAGCACAGATGGTGGCAAAGGCTTCCTCATGTTCATGAAGCGACGGAAGTCAGAAAATCGCGATGACAGCACGCACGAGTCGTCATCAGACCCCAAGGAGAAGCACTATGCCGTTGTTGACATTCCAGGATCAGAAAGGACTCCCAAGAAAGACCAGAAACCTAAGAGCTCGGCAGCAAGACTCCTTCAAGAGTCGGACTCCAATAATTTTTCGGATCATGACTCTTCAAAAACTAGTGGTGATTCAGGAATATCTGTGACAATCTCGCCGCGTAGACCAAACAGTCCTCATGTGCCTTCGGACTTTAAAGACTCGGTTGGAAAGACGGGGTCCATGGACTCGGACTTCATTGAGGGTGATAGTTCGGATGACGATGCACCAGACTCAGATTTTGAACAGAGTGATGATGAGAGTGAAGTAAAGGTAGGTCAATGTTATTAACCCATTGCTACAGGGACCTGCTTGGTCCTGTACTCACTCTACAAGGATTGTAAAAATCTAGTAGGGAACAGGTTAGGTGCCATTAACAACTTTTCCCTCATACTGTAAACGTGGTAATATTCGCGGTGCTTTGATTTTCGCGGGTATCGCGCTGAAGTCGGCGTCTGCGAACATTAAATCCCGTGAATATGCAATTTTATGCTTTTTCATTAACTTAATAATATAATTTTGATGACGGTCTTACGATCGGCCGCGAAATTAAAAACCTACGAATGTGTTTTTGCATCGCTCAGCGCGAAATATTAATCGTGCGAAAATAAAAACGTTTACAGTAGCCCATGTGGGAAGAGCAAAAATTGGAAACAGGCTGCTCAAATTTTGTGGTCCCTAAACAAAAACAACATAAACGCTTTCAAGAAGATTTGAATTTTGTATTTATTGGATTCTGTATTGGTACTTTTTGTTTGCTATTAAAGTACATGTATGAAATGTGCAAGTTGCATGTCCATGATCAGGAAATTGCTAGGGAAACATGTAATACTTTTTAAAAATCAACTTATATATGATACACGTGACTTTACCACATTGTACCAAATGAGTGTCCCACCAAATATATGATGACAATCATCTATGATGACAATGATTCTGCTTTTCTAATACTGTTAGAAAAATGTACAAAGCAGTTTCAAATTAATGCAGTTTTTATTGAAACAGAGCAAGTTTTTTATTTACTGTGTTATGAACCCGATTCTAATAGGGATAATTAGTCGTGCCAAATTGACATGATTCATCATTATTTCAGGCATTTTCCTGTTATAAATTAACATTGTATTATGTAATTTGTAAATCACGAGTTACACAGTAGTCAGTATTTGCATTGTTACATAATGTTGGCCTGAGCCAAAAAAAAAAAGAGGTGCTCATGCACGTGTAATTGAAGCAAGTGAATCGTGGTGAAAGATGTGGGAGGGGGATACATATACTCGTCCTGTGGTAGGGACTCCTTGGAATGTTTGGGTGTTGAAAAAAGATTTCTGAGACTTAAAGGTACTGTTGAGTATTGGTATTTCCTGAAGTGCCCCCGATATTTTTTGTGAGATAATGAAAAACTGACTGTCAAATTTGAAAGAACATACAATTTTAATGACAGAATAAACTTTATTTGATCAAAATTGTTCAGAAACGGCTGAAATATCGATAAGTATATTTTTATTCAAAATATTCTTTACCGGTAATCACCGGGGGATATTTAGACTTTTTAGAAAAAAAAATGAAAATGCTTAAAGACTACTTGGAAAAAAATCTGAATAGGTTTTTAAAAAGTCGTTGATGATATCTCTATTGAATCAATATTTTAATAAAACATTAAATGCTCAATTTTGTATGAAAAATGGCTAAAACCAGTGATTTTTTTAAAAAGCGCACTCTTGAGTTGTAACGGCTCTTTTTGAATGATAACAGGGGTTTTACTTAGTCGTTTGTAATTGTGTATAGTTTTCGAGCATGGTGAAATTATAACTATTACTTTGTACTGTAATGGTGCAGGTTTTGGTTACTAAAGTTAAGTTTGACCAATACTCAACTATCCCTTTAACCTGTTGAGGACCAGTCCTGAAAATGCTTAGATGCAGAATGCATGTTTTTACCAAAAGCAGACAGTCTTGAATGGGTTTGAATACATGCAAACTGAAAATGTGTCAACTCATGAAAATGTCAACCTTAAACATAGTTCAAGCCATGGTTTAATTATAACAAAAATAATAATACACAGTTTTTATATCACATTACAGATGCACGTCTCTATGCGCTTGTGTGTTGCTATAAACGTGTCTCTCTAAAATCTCTCTAAGTCATGCAGTGCCTGCTGAAGCTTTCGATCCTAGCAGCATCTTTTTCAGAGGCTAAATGACACTAATGACATGTAGACAGTCGACTATAATATTAATGTACATGTATACAAATTGGATGAATGATTCATCAAAGCAAATATTAGCATCATTGACTACTTCGCTGCTTCCACGGAAGTTCATTGACAGTCAATATGTGGCATAAAATTTTGATCCTAACAGAATCCTCTTCAAAAACATACAAGTTCATTGAACTGATGTTACGTAGTATTCATAACTGCACAACTTGTTAAGGTATTAATCGATAAGGGATGTCTATGGAGAATGTGTGATATATACCAACAGAAAGAAATGTTTTATACAATTCAGAGCTGGTCCCTAATACTTGGGCTAGGGTTTACGGAAAATGCATGTTATACACAAAAACACACCATCTATTCTTAACCCATTCTGGGCCCTGTTTCATAACACTTTTTCAATTGTTGTAAGTGTCCAATTATTGTAACTACTATGGCAACAGCCAATCAGCATCAAGGATTATAGCTGTTGCCATGGTAGTTACAATAATTGGACACTTACAACAATTTGAAAAGTGTTATATGAAATGGGGCCCTGGCTGGACTGGTCGTGACGATACTCGGGCTGGGATCTATGGAAAATGCATGTTACACCGAAATCAAACAGTCCTGATTTTAAATGGGGTTTACCCAGTCAAGAACATTTCATTTAGGTATAATACGCATTCTCCATTTAAACCACAGGCCAAGTTTTGTTCAGGACTAGTCCTAAATGGGTGTGAAATAGGTTTGACAAACTTGAACTTGAAACAATGTCTACATGTATGTATAGTTTCTTACTGTCTTGATCTCAAGAGAGGCCCACTGTGCTTCATGTATTAAATACCAACCTGTTGAGTTGTCATTGAGTCATCGCATATTTATGCTTCCTTTTAACAATGGGGTCAATCCCATAATAAAGCAAGTATATCAAGTCGGGGGGGGGGGGGGGGGGGGGTAAAGCAAGAATGCAAAGTATAACACATTCAGAGGGTGAAGCGAGAACCTGCCAGGTTATTGTAAATTGTGTTCTATTATCATAACCAAGCTGAACTTCCTGTACTAATCATAATGGATGGAATTCATAAGGGAGGTTAAATTTATGTATATCCTGGTTTCAAACATGGTTAAAATATGAAGTGTCGCTTGTAGACAGGTTAAATGTGGAACGTACATTGGTTAACTTCTAATAACTCTGCTGTTGGTGCTTGCTAACCAACAATAGCAAATATAATTCACCATCTGAGTACATGGGCCATTATTTGGTGCCTTTTGATAGCAAAATGTGTAGCTTCAACAATGTTCAAAAGTAAGAAGTGTACATTCTTCCATCAGTTTACAAAATGGCACCCCATAGTTTTAAACCATGGTTTAAACTTTAAGCCATGGGTGTTAAACCATGGTTTAAACTTTAAGCCATGGGTGTTAAACACAAACCTCCTTTGTGAATTCCAGCCATAATATAGCTATGTTTAACCATAATGGTGTACAGACTATGCCATTTCTGATTGCAAAATAATAATGTAGTAGTGGTTAACGACCTAATTTGTCTAGAGTTTATTGAAATGAATGGAATTCAAATTTACAATTTTTTTTTTTTTCAAAGTTCAATGTTTAGACAAAGAGATTTACCACTGTTTTCTCTAAAGCAAAGTAATTAGGAATGAAGCCAACAGTGAACAAGGCTCAAGTTTTCCAAAGGATAGAGTACCTAACCAAATTAAGTATAATGAAAAGAAGTTCAAATTTTGCTAAGGTCGTTTTTTGTCTTATTAAAGCAGACCTTAATTTTATTGAATTTAATGGCTTCCCACCACAGGAAAGACCCGTGGAAAACATTAGCCTGATCAACCATCAGCTTTAAATCAAAGCTATAACAAAGCTACAACAGTTTTAATTTGACAACGTTAGAAATGTAGACAAAGAGATCAACCCCTGCTTTCTTTTAAGTAAAGTAACTTAGAAATAAGTAGTTCAATATTCCCAAAGGTAGAAGGTTAGAACATGAGATTTTAATCTTTTTGTCTTAATCAGACCTTCATTTTGTATGGCTTTGATAGTTTTCACCCAATGAAAGACCCCCAGAAAATGTCTGCTTTATGAAAGCTACAACACTTTAATTGTACTGATTGAAGCAAAGTAGTGAAAAAAAGAAGCTCAGTATTAAGGTAATGTTTAGAACAAGAAATTTGAATCTATTTTTCTTAAATTATAGCTACCCTAATAATGTGAATGACTGTGTTGGCTTCCAGCAATGTTAGAAGGTTAGAACAAAATATTTGAATCTTTTTGTCTTAAGCAGACCCCTAATCTTTATGACTTCTTTGGCTTTTAACCACAGGAAAGACCCACAGAAAACATCAGCTTTATCAACCAGAGTCATAAAGTGGCCTACGAGGTTCTGACGTCAGAGAGGCAGTACGTGGACAGGTTACATCTTCTCCACAAGGTAATTAACCTCCTTGTCTAAGGGAAACCTGCCAGGGGTGTTTCACATAAAAAAGTTGAACTTAAACTCTAGGTTAGACCTATTGTTATGGAAAGCTGTAGTTGAAATATATGTAGAATTGATAAACTAGTATTTAAACACAGCATGAAATTTGGTTGAAAATCATCTCTATTTTCTATTATTCAAAAGATTTAATGTTCTTGATCAATGTCAAATTTCTTAAAAGTCTCAAATAGATCTCAAGTCTTTGCTTTAGATTTGTTTTTCATGACAAGGCTCCAAATGGCCTAACTTAAGTCTAACTTAGAATTTAAAAGATAACGTCAAAGATGTGGTTAAAAAGTAATTTCCAACATTACAGAAGTAATATCACAGAAGAAGAAGGCATAACAAATATTTCTATCCCTGTCTTAAGGGAGAGCACTGTTATGGAAACCCTATTAAATAAATACTACATTACAGTACCATGTGTGTGTGTGTGTGTGTGTGTGTGTGTGTGTGTGCGTATTGTGTAGATCAGTAACACAAATTTTGTTAATTGATTTAGTGTACAAGAGTAGGAGGTGTGATGAATGCATAGTCACTGCTCTTGTTCATCACTAATTTTAAGCTCTAATTTTGCCTGTCTGCATGTATATTGATTTGAGATGTAACAAAAGATGCAGTGCTTATATAATAATAAGTTAATCCCCTTTTTAAAGGTGTAGATGATTTTGCTTATCTAGGATTTGAATTATCCTTATTGTTTGTCAATATAATTTCTTTGCTGAATAATAAGCACAAATTGATAAGATATTAAGAACATACTAGAAGGTAGGATCATAGTAATATGTGATCGGCTATAGCAAAACCCTGCACTTGTCGGTAATTCATGTTATGAAGAAATGGGAATTTTAAGTTCACATAATGTGTGAAAGACTTATGATTGTAAAATTGAAACAATCATATTTCCGCCAACTATTGACCAATTTGTTAGAACAAAGCATCAAATCGAAGCTTGTGATGAGGCCTTTCTAATTGTATGAAAATCTACACTTTGATTTTTACCAACAAGTGCAGGGTTTTGCTATAGCCGGTCACATATAATACCAGTGTACAGTATATAATATACAGGAACTTAATTGCAGACATACAGTATGTATTGTTGTTGTAGATTGGTGCATGAACTAGGTTCAGAAACCAAAACTTGTCACTAAACAAATGGAAAACCATAACAACTGCATTAATGATTGTAAACCAGACCAGCTTCCTATAAAATACTAGAACTGCTTTGTTCGTTATTGTGATATAGAAACATATAGTCTGACTATTTAGAGTTACAATTTAAACCCACACAAGTCTCAACCACAATTTGATACACATATTTTCTTTTATCATATTAGTTTTGAACTTTATTCATTTTGTCTCGTGCCATTGTGGTTAGTTTCTGTGGCTTCCAAATGAAATTGTATTCATGTAATGTAATATTCAAGGCACTGCATACTTCGAGGAAACAAGGAAATTGAATATATTGAAGGAATGGGTAATTGCAAAGAAAGGAGACATATTGAAAATAATATTATCTTTGTCATTCAAAGTGTAAGATATATAATTTAAAGCAGCACATAATGTACATGTACTATCCACTATTTTCTTCAGGTTGAAAGAAAATGTTCTAATTTGTTTGTTATAATTTGGATTTCTATAAAAACAGTCTTGTTCTACTGACATATATGTAATAATGCCCTTTCAAACACTTGAGGGGATGATCAATAAGTTTAGGCACAATATGTTATCAAGTCATAATATTATTAGAGTACCGTATTTGCCGGTGTATAAACCGCACCTGTGTATTAACCGCACCCCCTAAAAAAAAAAAAAAAAAAAAAAGTGTGGTTAATGCGGTATAAACCGCACCCGTGTATTAACCGCACCCCCATTTTTGAAATTTTTTTGTTTTGAAAAAAGGTGCGGTTAATACACCAGCAAATACGGTAGGTTTTCAAATCAAATTTCATTAAAACGTTAGATTTATCAGAATGTTTTAGTTTGTCAATAAAAGTTGTGCTGCTTTGCTAATTTTCATTTTTTTCTTCATTGGATATCAACAGGTCTTTGAGCATAAAATCAGGTCAGAGAATGACAAACACAATTGGTTTCCCAAAGACGTAGTGAACATCATCTTTTCCAACCTCAAGTCCATCTACGAGTTACATCATGGCTTTCTACTCAAACAGTTAGAGGCGCGGATGAAAGAATGGTAAGCTCTACATTTTCTCTCATACATATCAAATTTATCATTAGCTCTTGAGGTTGCAGCGTAGTAAAATTAAGCAATATCTCGATGCTGATGATGATAATGAAGATGATCATGCTGCTTATGATGATGATGATGATGATGATGATGAAGATGATGATGATGATTTTCCATGGTTCTCCCAGAGAGCCTTGTTTATCATATTTTAATATCAATAGTCTGTGATGCGCTTCATTTGTAAACTCAAACATGGAGGAGACTGACCAGAAGTGAGTTGAATAAAACGACTGAAAATGAGCAAAGAAATTTAGGGATTTCATCAGGAATCAAACTCGAGACCTCCAGATTGCTAGACCGCTGCTAGACCGGTGCTCTAATTATCATTGGGCTAGTGTTGCCAGCACTGGTGAAACATTGAGAGGTTTCCAGTTTGATTCCCGGCAAAGCTCAATTTTCTTCACTTATTATCTTCATATTTGTAATACACACAAACATGTACATTTCCCCTTATAATATCATTACTTGTTCGCATACGTTAATATGTTATTAGAGATTCTGAACTTTTTTGTAAAGCATAATTAATTGAGAACATACACTACTAAACAAAAAGTTAAGGACCACTTTTTATTTGTGTATACTTTTTATATGAGATATTTTACTCCTGAACGACCTCAAACACACTGTAATCAATTTCACATGTGGTTCAGTTGTTGCATAATGTCTCTTGCATCATTTTTTTTTACTCCAATGAGAACACCATCTAGACAAACAAAAAATGAAAGAACTAGACCTCACTCATTGCTTGGAAAAAAAAAAGAAGTTAAGAAAAAAGTGGTCCTTAACTTTTTTTTAGTAGTATATATTTGAAACAAAAGAATACAAAATTGTCAGTAGCCTTTTCTAAAAATTGGATATGCAATATATGCAAAGAATGGGCAACACCTGCCTGAACAGTTCTGAAAATACTGCATTACTTGATTTTGTGTGCCGGCCGACGTCAGGCCCCTGTGACAGTTGCGTGATTTCCTCTCGTTGAAAGACTGCCAAATGAGGCTAAATGCCAATTGAATATCAATGTATTTTTAGGCTGGGTAGGAAAGTCATAGATGTGTTTATCAGAATTAGATTTCTGAGTGCCTAGGTCATCATCCTGTTGTTGCTTTTGTTGTTTTTATGTGTGACTTTATTTGGCAATCAGTCAGCATTGACTAGATACTGACGCCATTACCGGCCTTCTTTCAAACCTATTCCCAAGGTAATGATTTTATCCAGAATCAGAAATAGTCACAGGTACATTTACAATCATTATCACGATGTTCACTTCAGAAAATTTGTTAATTGATTATGGAATTTCTTGAGTTATAACTTTCCAATATTAAATGAATGTCAATCATAATTATCAAAGTTAATCCATTGCCTACATGTTTCTAGTTGGCCCTGTATTCAATTTATGGGGATTAGGACATTCCAGTAGTAAATAGGTTAAAGTTAAGTTATATAACCTTGGTAATAGGGGACAGTATGGACTGGAATGGTTTTGACAGTTTATTCCTATATGATGTAAACATAAATTAAGTGTGTGCTTTTTAATGAGCATTACTTAAGTATTTGTTGTACTTTTCAATTTTTAATATTGTAAGCTGTGATATTTGTTGTGTCAAATTTATTTGAACCCATTCAGGAATGGTCCCGAAAATACTCCGGATAGTGTCTATGGAGAATATAGATAGAGAATATAGATGTTATAGCAAAATCAATCAGTTCTGGACGGGTTAACATTGCTCTGTCATATATCTGCATGCTATATATTTTGTTTGGAGGGGGGGGGGGGGGGGTTGGAGTGGGATAGATCAGTTCTTTCTCCCCCCCCCCCCAAATTACAAAGCCAAAGGAAATGTCTGCATATTATCTCTGACAGCGGGATGTTATGTTCCGTATTCCCGTCATAGGACTGCTTTCTTTTTGACAGGTCTTATTGCACTGACCTTGTGCTAAAAGATACATGTATACATACTTTTTAAAACATCAAACTTTCCAAAGAAAGGTGTCAATAGGCAATGAATGAAAGCTCTGGGTGTGAAAAGAGACAATACATTGAAGTTTCTTTTCTTCTCTTGCCAAAACACTTTTTATATTGTGGGTTCATAGAAAATTGATGTGACATTTTATTAAAATGTCAATCCTATTCAACAGCAGGTGCTCAAATTTGTCATCTCTCACACCACATACAAATTGTGAACTTCGTTTGGACATTGTCCAACCGTTTGATCTCTCGACATAAAAGCATGCAAACAATAGAAGATGGAGTGCTTGTTCTAGGGGTACCATTTGGGTCACATCGGCAATAAAATGTAATTCAGGATTGTCTGAATAATCCATTGGCTTACATCCAGGATACCTTTGCTTCACAGTCAAACATTCAGAAACAAAAAATGATAGACTGTTTTATATTAAAACCCCTTTTAAAATTAATATTTAGGTTAATACAGAAAGTGAAAAGCATGAAATCAGACATTAATCATCAGCATGATGCCGATAATGATGATCATAATTATCATAGTCAACATCAACATCATCGTCATTGTCATCGCCATCATCATTGTGATAGTCATCATCATCATCATCATAGTCATAGTCCTCGTTATTTTCGCCATCACCATCACAAACAGCATCGTCATCACCATCTTATAATTATTATTATTTCTATTCATTTTTATTATCATTATCTTGTGATCAGGGAGAGTAAACCATGTCTCGGGGACATCATGGCCACAGTCTCACCATTCCTGAAGCTCAACACTGAATACATCCATGGGTAACTTTGACAACGCCGTCAAGTGCCTCAACATGCTTTATCAATATTATCATTATCATCATCATTTTGAGTAATTTTATTATCATTATCTCATTATAATCAGGGAGAGCAAACCATCATGGCCACCGTCTCACCGTTCCTCAAGCTCTACATAGACGTTGTTGGTAACTTTGACATTGCTGTTAAGTGCCTCAACATGCACCTTCATCATCATCATCGTCATCGTCTTATCATAATCATCACCTTATTATTACTATTATTATTATTATCATACTCCTATTCTAATCAGGGAGAGCAAACCGTGTCTAGGAGACATCATGGCCACCGTCTCACCGTTCCTCAAGCTCTACACGGACTACGTGGGGAACTTTGACAACGCCGTCAAGTGCCTCAATATGTGGATGTCTAAGGAGAGAAAGTTTGCTTCGTTACTGCAAGATATCCAGGTAAAAGCCAGTGAAGACGAATACACGGGACCTCGGGGCAATTTTATATCCCATACACAGGGCTCGACACTAGCACTTGCCCGCTTGCCTGGGGCAAGTCAAACTTGGTGTCGGGCAAGTAAAATTTCATAAATTGTCTAGTTTGCTTGCCCGATCGAGCAGCTAAATAATTGTTTAACTACAAGAGAACAATGTAAGTTCATATGTGTGTTAATCTCATCCAGATGTAAGAGGGCAAGTAAAATGTCAAAATGCATGATTTTACTTGCCCTTATGGGTCAATACAAAAAAAAGTTTGTGTGGAGCCTTGCCATACAAACAAAAAAGCCCTTGGAAATCATTAATGAGCCCCTGTAAATTTGCAATAGAGTTCAATGCAAAACAAACTGTAAAGTGTTAACGTAGACAGGCTTAAAATAAAGACACCCAAAGATTCCTGATAAAAATAGTCTTTATAGCCAGGTGGTCTTTTATAAAGACAGGACATTTTTATTTGTCAGTTATCAAAGGATTCACAAGGCGGCACAAAGTTTGCTTCATTACTGCAAGTATTATTGCAGACAGGCTTAAAATGAAGACATCCAAAGATTAACTTTATTTTTTTCCTGATAAAAATAGTCTTTATAACCAGGTGTTCTTTTAATATAGACAGGTGATTCTCATTTGTCAGTTATCAATGCACAGCTCTGACCAGTATGTTCAACACCAACTTTGCTTTGTCATTAGTTGTCATTCAGTTAAGTTTACTTTCTTATCTTCTCCAGGATATACAAAATACAAAATATTATCCAATGCGTATATTTGTATTTTGTATTTATCCTAGAGACGATATAGAAAAGAAATTAATCTTCTGATGGATTGATAAGGAGACATAACGTTTGCTTGTAATTTACTTCCTAGTAAAGATTAATGATATGTAGAGGCATATGCGGTCTTTGTATGCAGGTTATAATACTGTCTGGCTGTATTAATGTAAGGAAGGATCACTAATTGTAGTTTACGTATGGAATCTTCCTTTATCATTTATATTTGTACTGCCTGTTGTGAAACCAGTCGGTTATAAATTACTCTTTCAGTCATTCCTAATTTCAGTCGTTAGTAGGTAATTTGATTTGCTATTTTTGTATTATTTTGTTACTGTTGGTACATCACATCTTGACGAGGGCATTCCACTTGTGTAATTACCTTTTAAATACACAATTTGTTTGTATTGCAGAAAAAGCCAATCTGCGTGCATCTTACCTTGCAACATCACATGCTGGAGCCAGTGCAACGAATACCCAGATATGAACTACTACTCAAAGGTATGACAAGATCACAGTATTTATCTTTCGTTCAGGGTCCACTTGATTATAAAGTTACATGTCACAAACTTTTTTATGAGTCTCACAATCTTAATTGAATCCGGGCCACAAAGAAAAATAGATCCCTATAGCCTTGATTATGGGAAATATGCGTTTCATTAAATTAAAACTTATCGCTGTGTTTAATATAAAAGTGATATTGACTGTACGCTATGTTAAATATAAAATTGACATTTATTGCATGCTTATTATAATTTTTCTTGTTCAATAACCTTAACTGAATTAATACGAATGTAAAAAAATTATACACCCAATAAGACCAGTCATTTTTGGTATAACATACATTCTTCATAGTCCCTAGCCCAGATATTTTGGGACCAGTCTCGAATGGGTTAGTTAAAGTGAAACCAGTAAAGTGTCTAACTCCCCGAAAATTACTTGGAGCTTCCACATTTCTCTTCTACCGTGTTGTTTGGCTTATGGTAAGAGAAGAATAAAATAGGGTTAGATTTTTAAAATGCCCCTTTAGTATGTCGATATCTATCATTGATAATCATTCAGCTCAAGAGTGTTAATGTACAATCATACATGTTATACAGTAATTCGTTGTAAAAGCTGCTAAAAAAAAAGAAGCTTTTTTAACCAGGAAAGCAGTGTTCTTTTTCCATTAAACTTTCACACATCATTCGGACATATCTTACAATGATTTTGGTATAGGATTGAAGTCTCAAATGTAATTTTGGGCAATATCTAACACTTTACAGGTGCACCTTTAAGTATGTTTGTATTTTTCTTTCTTGCAGAATACCTCAAGAAGCTGCCTGCAGAGTCATCAGACAGAACAGATGCACAGAGTGAGTTCCTTTGTACTTTCCTTTTACTTTACCTTCTTAAAGCGCATAGAGATTTATGTGATATGCGCGTTATAAATATGATATATTATGGTCATTTGTATTACTATTATTAGGTTCCTTAATCTATTCTAGGCTAATTACTAATCCAGAAACATAATTTCATTCATGAATGTGGGTCTGATTTATGAGATATGACATTTATGGGGCATATTTTCTTTTTCATCCGAGAGTTGGAAAGGAAAGAGGTGATAATGCCGGAGGATGTGAGGTAGCTAGGTCATACCAATGACAGTTCAATTGAGTGATTCATTACTCTGGTAATATGTTTGTGACAAATCAAAAACAAATCATTGACAGTTACATGTATGTAATGAAGTGGCTCCATTGTATCATTGTTCTATTAAGTCTGTAATTTGTAAAATATTTGAACGCTGTTCAGAT
This sequence comes from Echinarachnius parma, assembly GCA_037951105.1. Taxonomy (NCBI): domain Eukaryota; kingdom Metazoa; phylum Echinodermata; class Echinoidea; order Clypeasteroida; family Echinarachniidae; genus Echinarachnius; species Echinarachnius parma. Next base: position 96,579 of record JBAMJV010000527.1, on the reverse strand, counting down.
TAGTGATAAAGATTAGGGATTTATTCCCATTTTCCAATAATCTACATAAGCCCTAACCCAAATATCGCTGGCACAGTCCTCATTTGCTAGCTTATAAAGTTAATACCATTCATAAGAGACTGAAGCAAAAAATTTGCTTGATAGAATGATTTATTACCTCCAAAGTGGGTTACTGCATCATTGATGTTGTTTAATATGATGTCAGCTTTCCAGTTTTTATGCATATCATGTTTTTGAAATGAATAAAGAGTTATATTTCAATTTTGTCCACTTTGATATGTATAGTTTATATATATGCTTTTAATTCATTTGTTTCATTGAGATGACAATTTCTATGTGTCCTTTTGTATTAGGGGCTTTGGATCTGATATCAAAGGCAGCTCAGCATTCCAATAACATGATGATGACCATGGTAAGTTCACTATGATGTGTTTGGCGATGTGAAGAGATTTGATGTATTTTCAAAGCAATGACCATTGTACATTGTACCTTGTACTTTGTTATAGTCATCCACATGGAGGCTGTTTCACAAAGACTTTAAGTTGTACTTTAATTCTCCATATGAATCAAAATTATGGTGGGCCCTGAACCGTCTCTCTGATAAAAAAAAAATATTGATGACTTTTATCAAGATGTTATGCCTTAAATACAAACAAAAACTTGTTACAAAGCAACTAACAGCTTTCCACAAAACTCCTCGGGGAGTGGAGATGGTGCACACAATGTGTGTTGGTTTGCATGGTATCATATGACCGGGAGTAATAATGATCATTGTAAAGCTCTTAGAGATTATTATCAATCATATTAGGCGCTATATAAATCGAGTATATTGTTATTATTATTATAACAAGGTAATATTTTGCTGCTCCAAGCTTTTAATATATTTATTGTAACCCTAATGCCACAAGATACCTGAAGAAGATAACTGGTATGGACTTCGCTGTAACAATGTTCCGCTGAAATAAAATCTGTGAATGTAATCTTTTTCGCTTTGCAGGAGAACTTCCAGAAGCTGCTGAAGTTGAATGAGAAGATCGACGGCAGCAAGATCATCGACCCCGGCTCCATCATCGACCCCAGCAGAAGACTGCTGAAGGAAGGCAAGATAGGCCGGGTGTCGGCTAGGAGTGGTGATGTCCTCGATAGATACCTCTTCCTGGTGAGATGATATAAATGATCTTTATCGTCTTTCTTGTGATCTTTCTCTCTCTTGTTCTCTGGAAACTAGTTTGATAAATATCTTGTTTATCGTGAGATGATATTAACTTTTTATGCCACGTCCTTTATTCAAATCTGACAAATAAGTATTCAATTGAAACAGAATGGATGTTTTATTTGTAATTTTAATGATAAATTGAAGTTGTTTACCCCATTGAAGACAAATCGAGTTTTGGCGTAACATACATTCTCCTTAGACAACAGCCAAACTGTTTTGGGGACAAGTCTTGAATGGGTTAAATTCATAATACTAGTTGCTTGAAGCTTATACATTAATTTAAAAATGTTAAATCACATCAAGTCAGATGATTCTTTCTTTTAGCCTGAGTGATACATTTGCATTTGTTCTTCTTATTAATGTGAAAACATTCTATAAATGTGTCTTGCCTCTAGTTTAATGACATGCTGCTGTGCTGTACTCAGAAGCGTCAGCTCACAGGCTCAGTCTCGTACAAGGTCAAGGATAAGGTCGACATAGATGAAGTCAAGGTAAGCCTTCATCATCTTCCTCCTCCTCCTCCTCCTATCATGATTAGATGTTTTGGTTATTGGCCATAAAAGAAACCTTAACAAAATAATATTATAATTCAAAACTCTGTTTATCATTCATCTTGTTAGTTCCCTTTCTTGGCAGTACTCTTAACCACAGTTTAAGAGATGGCTTATGGTTTTCTCCATAAATGAAAGTCACTTTCTGCCAAACAAATGTATAAACTTTTATTTTAATGTCATGAAGCATGACAGTTTTCTTAGCTGGTTTGTGTCAGGTTTGTTAAGCTTTTGACAGTAGCTAGAGCTTTGAATAGTGTTTCTGAAAAGAGCGCTTTGTAGCTTGGTGCTTAGGGCATCAATCTAACAATAGTCTTTGTCAATTTTCTTTGCTCTTTATCCTTTATTTAGTTTATTTCTTATCAGTTTCCTTCATGTTTTATTTACATTAAAATATATATTGGTATTAAATGTATTTCTACGGATTGCGTTGCGGCTTCTCGATGGTAACATGACGAGTATCAGGCTGGAGCAATCTCTAAAGTCTCTGGAGTTTGAGACCACTACAGATGAGCAGAATTAAGAATTTTTGGTTTGATGTTTTTACTAGCAGTAAAATATACATCCAATATTTTATTGTATTTCTTCCGATTGTGTTGCAGCTTCTTGATGGTAACATGACAAGGATCAGGCAGGAGCAATCTCCAAAGGGAGTTTGAGACCCCTACAGATGAGCAGAAGGAAGAAGTTTTGGTTTGATGTTTTTACTTACAGTAAAATATTCATCCAATATTTGATTGTATTTCTTCTGATTGTGTTGCAGCTTCTTGATGGACTTGGGACTAGATTCAGACTGGAGCGATCTCCCAAGTCACTGGAGTTTGAGACCACTACAGATGAGCAGAAAGAGGAGTGGATGTCTGTGAGTAATAATAATGATAATATTCTCGATATATGTATATAGCACCTATCACAATTGATAATCATCTCTATTAAGTGCTTTACAATTATATTATTACCCCGGTCATGGCATACATTTAATTGGTACTGTAGTGGCTGGGATTAATAAAATCTATAGATATAGATGGATGGTCCGTAGAGCAGGTCTAATTTATGTATAAACATCAATGGAATGTGATGCAGAATTCAATCTTATATATAATTTGTGTGTAGAACTCATTCCTATAACTCACTTAACCCATTCAGGACGGACCGATTTTTACTTCATAGACCTAAGCCCGAATATTTTCGGGACTAGTCCTGAATAGGTTAAAATTATCCATTATCTTCATAAGATTTTTTTCCAATAAATTGATAATTGATAATTGATAATCCAACCAAATACCAATATTTCAAGATTCATCTGAAAGATTTGTGAAAGTTTCTTTCAAAAAGAACTCTGTTAATCTAGTAGTAAAATGACAATTTTTGTCAGATGATATTACTTAATATTGCCCATGACATTGCCTTTCAATGGGTTGCCCAGATGACGTTTCATATGTACCAGTGGAAAACATGGCAGCCTCCAGTGGTCAGTCAAAACAGATGAAGGTGGTCTCCAAAACATTGATTATTTCCGTTATTAGTGATACCCAAGAGGGAATGTATGTCCATGGCCCCGTTGCAGAAAGAGATACAATCGATTGTAAGTTGCAATTAATCGTAAGTCAGATCACGTGTTCTAGATGCGCAAATCTGTTTGGTTGAAACGCGTACATTTTCTGACTTACGATCAATCGTAACTTACAATCGATTGTATCTCTTTCTGCAACGGGGCCTAGAAGTGACAGGAATCGTGCACTTGTCAGTAACAGTAAAGCGAAAATGCCAACATTTGGTTTCCCTTTAATATTTCCATATTTTAAAATGAATTCAACAGGTCCTGTTGGAAGCCATTAAAGAGATGGTGAGGAAGAAGGAGTCGTTCAAGGCCAGCATCACCACCTCAGAGAAAGATGTAAGTAAGATGATGATGATGATGATGGTGATGGTGATGGTGATGGTGATGATGATGATGATGATGATGATGATGGTGATGGTGATGGTGATGGTGATGGTGATGGTGATGGTGATGGTGATGATGATGATGATGATGGTGATGGTGATGGTGATGGTGATGGTAATGGTGATGGTGGTAGTGGTGGTGGTGATGATGATGATGATGACGACGACGACGACGTTGACGACGTTGACGATAAAGATAACTTCACCAAAATCAAACATGTTTCATAAACAGTAAATATAATAAGACATTTACTCATACTATTTCTACAAAATGTTTGCTCCAATTCAGGATGACTATTGTCTGCCTCTTGGAGAACGGGCGCCATCGTTCATAAGGGATGAAGAGACTACGATGTGCATGAAATGTGGGTTGGAGTTCAACTTTACTCGCAGGAGGCACCACTGTCGAGCTTGTGGAGCAGTGAGTAAAAATGTATTATTACCCTTGGTAACATACAGGACTTAGTACTGTGTAGAGAAATTCAAAATACATGTTTAGAAATTAATTAATGCAAAGTTCTCTGTGTGAATTCTGTCCCCACTTTGAGGAATTTATCAATGTGAGATTGCAGGTCTGGGGCCCGCTGCAGAAAGCGATACAATCGATTGCAAGTTATAACTAATTGCAAGTCAGAAAATGTGTTTGTTTTAACCAATCAGATTTGCGCCTTAAGAACACATGATCTGACTTACAATCAATTGTAACTTACAATCGATTGTATCTCTTTCTGCAATGGGGGCCCTGATGTGAGGGTCTTATTGCTTTTATGTTATTCTAGATTAGTAATTTCTTACCATTATTACATCTGTCCTGAAAAAGGGGATATTACTTGTTATCAACTTAGTTCCATCTATGCTCTTGCTGCCTTGTCCATAAAGTTCTAGTGGGAGTCTCGTGGTTTATTGGTTTGGGCCTTTGTTTTTCCATATGAAGGTTATTTTGTTAGATGCCCAACAGTGTGTCCCCTGGCAATACATTTTATTATCATCTGCTGCTCTCAAAAAAAATGGGGACCTGGTAGGAATTTTTTCCTTTAGATATGTGAGTGCTCGGCTAATGCTTGAAGCGCACTGATACTTTACTGTAATAAAGCGCTAGTAAAAATTGGCTTTTATTTATAATATTATTATTATTATTATTATTATCATTATTATTATTAATTTTTTATTTTTTTATTTTTTATTTTTTTAAATTTGTATTATTATTATTATTTGTATTATTATTGCTATTATTATTATTAATATTATTATTATTATTATTAATATTAATATTATTATTATTATCATTATGATTATGCAGGTTGTCTGTGGGAAGTGCTCAAACTTCAACGATCCCTTGCCGTATGATGACAACAAAGTCAACCGAGTCTGTGGCCCCTGCCACAATACACTCACCGGCAAGGAGGATGCCATAGAAAAGAGAAAGGTAGGATTACTAAATTTCAAATTCAAATTCAACTACGATTTATTACAAATATACTGAATACAAAATCCAAAGACTACTTATTAACAGTTAACAAGGTGAAATAACTTTGTTTTCCTTAGTTTAAGTTATTGAATTTGTCATGTCAGATATTGAATTACTGATCAGAATTGTATGAATTTATAGAATTTGAAAGGAGAATTGCAACCCCCCAAAAAAGGGTTCACTATTAATTCTATGGGAAACAATTCAAGATATGGTTGCTTATTTCTTTTTGCAGGTTCAGAAACAATACAAAATAATGAATAATGTTTGAAAGGTAATAGAGCAGCCATGTCAGATTTGGAGATGTACTTTAATATAAGACGGGCCTTCTGTACAATTTATGATGAATCTTAATGTTATGATACACTAGAGTTATAGACACCATTGTATAATTGTGACAAAGTTAATTTTGAACCGCACAGTATTATCCTTCATATAACATATTATTTTCATCTTACAGACTTGAAGTCCATAAGATGAATATAATATGTTATATTTAGGTATATTTCTGTTGCTGTAATAGTTATATACAGTATGTATGAATATAATTGCAAAGAATAATTATAAATGATTGTAAAGGAAACTAGGGTTATGGATAACCCTAACCTAACCCTTTCTTATAATCGATGTACAGTTTCTATTTTGATGCCTTAACTATTCCACAATGTTGATTTATTTCAGTGTTTTAGAGCATCTCATCCATTTCCTTTTCTTTCCCTAATTCCATGCAGTCGTTTGTGGACATCGACAAGAGCAAGTCGTACTCTAGTTTCCTGTGGTACCTGCAACCTAAGGGGCAGACGTGGGCAAGGTACTGGGTGGCCGCCACCGAACAAGACCTCTTCGCTCTCAGGGCGCCTAAGGTAATAACAAGATGGTTATGGTAACCATGATGGAGATGATGAGGATGGTGTGGTGGTGATGATGATGATGATGATGATGGTGATGGTGATGGTGATGGTGATGGTGATGGTGATGGTGATGGTGATGGTGATGGTGATGGTGATGGTGATGGTGATGATGGTGATGGTGGTGGTGGTGGTGGTGGTGGTAGTGGTGGTGGTGATGATGATAATGATGATGATGATGATGGTGGTGTTGTTTGTGGTGGTGGTGTTGCACAATCTAGTTGGGAACAGGTAAACACTAACTGCAATGGGTTACTCAGCTGAATTTTGTGCATTCACGTGTGCTTCCCTTAGGACAGACCCTGATCAAGTTTTAATCAGCTTCTTTCCGACTTGAATAAGAATGATGATCATGATGGAATGGACTTGGAATGCGCTTTCAAACTCACCAGTCATGATAACAGCTTTTCTTTTTCACCATCTCCTCTCCTTTATATACATTAAATGAGAGAATTAACTGTTCTTATCTGGTATCTATCTTTGTATCATGTAGGATGTGAGAGCTTTCCTGACCGTCCCTATAAAGCTGTACCAGGTATCTGAGGTTGAGAGTTCTGACTCGGTGGACAGAGAGTATGCCTTCAAACTCACCAGTCACGATAACACCTTCTTCTTTGCAGCGGAAAACAAGGAGACAAAATACAAGTGAGTTTTATTCCAAGAATTGACCCATTCAGGCCTGGTCCCAAATATGCTTGGTCTGGGATTATTTCCACATACCAACATTTACAAACAAATTTTTATATAAATCCAGTATATGGTATTTTATTTTGTTAATTTTGTTTTGTTGGGAATTCAATACAAATTAAAACTTTGAAATTTGAAACTCGTTTTTTTCTTGCAAAATAAATTTTAATCTTTGATAAAATTCTGTTCAGTTAATTTTGTTTTAGTTGGAAATGGAAAGATTACATAAAAACTTAAGATTTTAAACTTCATAACACTCTTCATTATTTGCAAGTCAAATGGAGCTGAGCTTTCTGACCTATCATATTCGTTATCGAGGCATGAATGAAGAATATGTTAGGTCCTAAATATTGGCTCCATTTGAATAAAATTTGTAGTTCTCAGCAGTTTTTATTTATTTTCTCTTCATTATTTGTCTGTTTTTTTTTCTTCAGTTGGATGCTTGTCTTCACCGATGGTCTTTCCTCCGTACTCAATGCATCGTCCAACGGAACAAGAGATTCCACCCAATTGTGACCCAACGCCTTCACCTCAAGTTTGCTTTAATATATGTAGAGTATATACATGCCCGGCCTATTGATATTATCTATTTGTCCAAAATCACCCTCACTCATTATACATGCCTGACCTATAGGTTACCGAAATGTGACATCACAGCTATTCATCGCCATGGATGATGGTTCCGAACCATGTCAGGCAAGCCATACATTTCTGACTAGCCATTGCTAAATAGGCAATCATCCAGCTTTGACCCACTACCAAAAGCTATAATCAAAGGGTTTTTAGAACCATTTCTTTGGTAAAACAAAGTAGTGTGATGTCATCACTTTGGGACTATAATACTGATAGTATCTATTTGTCCAAATTATGCTCCCATATTTAGACATATTAAGACATAAGTCATTGACCCGAATTGGATTTAATGTCAACGATACAAGCTGACAAGAACATGATGTATAAATATAGCTGTTTCTTGAATCGCTTGAATACAACTATTATACAAATACATTTTGTCAATAGAATTTGTAGGGAAGGGATTTACGTCGATGGAATTGTAGGTTTACAAATTATGCCTACACATCTTAATGGGGTGAGGTCAGCTTCAATCATGTTTTTTACTGTTAACATTTTAACATAGATAAAGACAAATTAAGCAAATGTGTAAACCTATTTCTCACAATATTACAGCGTATATTGCTTCATGGAAATATACAGATATAATATCATTAAGTGAGCATTGTGTGCTGTAGAATATTATGCTATAACCAAGAGAGGAACATGAATTGTAAACTCTTTTACGGTCAAATAATGGTTATTATATTTACTAGGTTATCAGAGAGAGAGAGAGAGAATTATGTAGAACGTTTCAGTACTGGCTTGAATTGCACTGTCCTTTTGTCTTTTGGCTTTGTAACTTGCACACTATCTTTAAATACGAATCAAGGTTACTTTTGATATTAAATATATAGCTCAGGATGTGAAATCATATGTTATGTAATATATTGTTAAAGAAAGGGTTATTTGGTGTGAATAGTGAAGTTCTTACATGTATACAACGCAATTAATCGCTCATATGTGTTAGTGTCAAAATGTGTATTGGCAATGAGCACTTTTCTTTCCATTCATGTATATACATGTTCAGTCAAACCTGTGTATAGTGACCACTAATGAAAACAACAGAGACCACTGTAGACTGGTGGGTGACCTTAATAGAAAGGTTCTTTAACATTGTTTTTCTCAGGAGGGGATTGCTTTTGTTGGCCACTTTAGTCAACTTGGCTGCTATGACAGGTTTGACTGTGCTTATTAGACATTACAATTTCTTTATTGATTTTCACAACCAACCTGCACCTCAAGATCCTTAATTATGTTTCTGCAAATTTATTCAATAAATCTCTTGTTCTGTCTGTTCAGTGGGTCCTCCGCAATAATGGTTTACATGCTTTTCTGGTATATGAAATTACTATAGGGGCGTAATATTTCAGGTGTTGACAATTCCTGACGCAGAAAAAAGATGCGAATGATTGTAAAATAATGGTTTGTGATTTTGTATCTACAAATTAATCCCGCTATGTGTACATGTGTGACATTTTGTCTTACAAGAAATGGAGATAAGTACATGGGCCTGTATTCAACTAAATTTATCAACGCTTGGATAATTATTTAGCTGGACTAAAAAAGACACATCTGTGGAATTTGACAATCACATTCATCAATTGTTATCATGTACCCCCTATGATTGTTCTCCTCATTGGACATCCAGCAAGGGATGCTTGAAATTCCAATGAAATGGTTGAATATGTCACCAGTAATATTATGTCCTTTTAGTCGGAGGACATAATCATACTGCAGAGATGCCAACTTTTGAAAACCCAAATTAGGGAGGATTTTACAACTAAGCAAAAAGTGCGCGTTGCGCACATCACGAGCGCAGAGCGCTTGTCCCTTACGGCCGGGGTCCAGGGCCCACTTAAGGGCCCTGGAAGCTCAGGGGTTCTAGATGCTCTCTGGTGCAATCTGAGCCTTATTTTGGAGCATTTTACTGGTTTATTTAGTTCAATATTTTTCCCATCTCTTTTTTACATAACACATATTTTACAGAAAAATTGTAAAATGTGCAAAATGTGCAAATTGAAGGGACAAGAGATGATATTTTATAACCAAAACTACATGCTGAAGTTAGCGCACAATATTTTGCATTTCGTTGTTGTTTTAATGGCAGTAGTACGTGCATTATATTGCCGGGGGGAAAAAAAAGGGATAGTGATCGGGAGGGCGGGAGTTGGGGTGAATTTTCGGGAGGGTTGGCATCTCTGATACTGGTAACTTGTAAAACAATTTTATTGGAACGTTAGTCTGAGGAGAAACAATAGGGTTTATCTTTGGTGGTACGTGACAGCAATCAATTTGCTAGTGAAATTCCACTGAGGTGGAATGGTTTTTACTGGTTAGTGATAATTTATGTCCATTTAGTCCAGCCGTAGTTGAAACATTTAGTAGAATACCACCCATGGTGCTTTACAGTCAAGTTCTGTTTTTGATACTTAGAAGCAGTAGAGATGGATTTTTACCAGCCTCGGAATTGCTTCCAAGTTCTTCTCTTTTTAATTGAAACATGTTTGCTTCCAAGAAAAAAAACAGTAAAAGCAGAATTTTGCTATCTGTATTTGAAAAGGAGTATTTGTATTGTAACATCATGTGGACAAAATTACTTGAAAGTGTTTTGACGAGTGACATGTTATGTAATAGAAATCATGAAGGATACTTGGGCGCTAAATAGCCGTTTTGATTGTCTTTCATTGGGTGGATACATTATTATTTGTTATGTTTTTGAGTTGTTGATGGTTCTAATGTGCCCTTTTTTTGTTATGCTTGCAACAATTTTAACAGTATCTGTTATACAGGTAATATGATTGTTTCTGAAGAAGTAAGGATTTTTAAAACCTTTTTTTAATAGAAATGGAAAGTGTTATGTCAATTTATAATCGTGCCTTCATCGCCGAAAAAAGTAATATATATGCCATTCTGTATAAAATATCAAAATATATATACTGATTGTACAAATTTATTTTTTACTTACGTGTTTGGGATAATGTGCATCGATACAGTTTGAACATTTTATGTACATGTATTTGTAATATTTTTCAAATAGTTTCTTTTATATATCAGATTAAAGATTGTCACTTTTTTTCACCGCAATAAGGCAAATTACAGTAGTAAGGATTGATAGATGAACCTACTATCAAACTTGACTTTGATCAAACTCTTTGTTAGGAGTGTGATATAAATGTAATAGCGTATTACTTGTATCTAATTTAACTATGCAGAAGGAATGTTAGGTTTATATACACTACATGTAATGACATATTCTTTTCATTATAACTTTGAGATGGTAGGTGGTCAAATCGGTTGTTCCATCAATTATTCTGCACATCATAGTATCATACAAAAAAAATCAGCTATTTGATATTCACTTTAGAGTGTCATGTAAAGTGAAATTTCAGTGTAGCAGTCACCTCATCTCATACATGTATGACTATGATTTAAACATTTCAATGATAGTGCTCATTTTTATTTTGTGAAGTGCATAATTCTTGGTTCCTGCAAATCTTTTCGTTGCAATGCAACGGTCGTGCATTTCAAGATTTTGTTGGGACAATAGATTGTTCTTCTATTTTTCGATGGAAATCTTTTCTAATCTAGACACTAAGTTTTATAGACAGTGTACTGCATTCCAGAATGAAATATTTTGGTTAATTATAAAACATGTCTACAATAGTAAAATATTTTGAATTGAATCTGTGAGAAATAGGATGTGATTTAATGTACATGTTCAAGGTCTTCATCTTAGCCACATTTCACATTGATGTACTTAATCTGACTGGTGTACTATTGGAAACAATTACCACTTTAACGAGGGAAGAGCAACGCTCATTGTTAGGTGTTTATACAATTGTGCGTACAGTGGAAACTCAGGGACCAGTAAAATCAGAGTTCTGGGCCCCGTTTCATGAAAAGAGTTTTGGCTAAGACATTCGTGACTGGTGGAAGTATAATAGCAAAGACGCTTTTATATAATACGTGTTGTCGTAAATAAAGTTATACCAAGGTTGTGTACGGTACGTACAGAGATAAGACCTTTTCATGAAACGGGGCCAGTATTACAAGGTTCCACTGTATTTCTCTCGCCAAAGTACATGTTAACATTGTCGGTTGAGAAAGAGAAGGTTGCTAAATTCACTTTTGCTTTTAAATCATGTTTACAGTTCGGGATCCTTGTGGAAACCAAATTGATATCAAAATTGATTCTATAAACAAAATTTGCCATCTCATAGAGAAGGCTCCGACCTGAAAGATGGTATGCAGAACTTAAAGGGATCTAGTAACTTTGTTGAGATGTGCAAAAACTGATGAATGGTTGATGCAATGTATATTGTTGTTATCTCATATGTCCACAGGGTATTGTGTGAAAATTTCAAGTCAAATGGACAATGTATGGCCAAGTAATGAGCGAAAATGCAAAGTGATATTGGGTGATATTCACCAACTCACTGCATTCACTTTGTACAGGGATGAAAATCTCGCCCGGAGATTTTCTTATCTGAATACTTCAATCATACATATCTTTGTAATGAAAGGGAAATTTGAAAAACCGAAAGCTGTCCCATGATTTTATTGTTAATACGAATACAACAAGGTATAAAGGAACCACTAGAATTAAAATTTTATTTTGAGGATTTGGACAATGTTACCAAGTCCCTTTAATTTAGCAAAAATCGACTTAATGCCCTTCTTTCTCTCAACCAACTACCTACCAGTTTAACCCATTCAGGACGGACTGATTTTGCTATAACATGCATTCTTCTGCCCGAGTATTTTTTAGACCAGTCCTGAACGGGTTCATGTTTTTATTGGTGGCTTGTATTTTTTTCTCTTGAAAATATCATGGGATACTTTGTTATAATTGCAGTAGAACATGTTTTAAAGAGCTTAAATATACAAAACGTTTCATCTTTTTATAGCAATAGTGTGGAAAGATTATTTTATTCATAATTTGTAATGATGCCTACACATATATTATGTCACTTGTAAAAAATAAACATAACACAACTCACGTTGAAAAGAACAAATTGCTTTGCAGTAAATCGTGTCTGCGTTTTTATTGTAAATATCGTTATTTACATTTGAATACACATAAAATATACATTATACATGTACAGTGGAACCTCGTTATACCGAGGTCCTAAGAACCATGCAAATTACCTTTTTGTATTAAGAGGGTTTGTTATGTCGGATCTCTTTATAATGAGGTTCCACTGTAGAACATTGATACATGTATGTACAACTAATCATTTGTCCTAAAGATTCTCACCCATTCAAATAAATATTACAGAGCTGAAAACTTTGGTTTCATGATGGATTATTGGCAGCTTTCACTTTCATAATTAATTGTATGCAATGTCTGGCAACAGAGGGAATATGTGTGTACACATGAAAGGAGGAAGTGCTGAAGGCAGATTTATACATCAGTCCAAACCATTCTTGCTATAAACAACCGCAGTCTCAAGAGCCTGAAGCTCAGCTATCTAGTGCAAACTTTGATGGCGCAAATTTCTTAAAGTGATCCATTAACTTTGTAAAATTCAACCAAAATCAATTTTGACCTTGTTGTTTGGCTTATGGTAACAGAAGAATTATGGAGATATTTAAGATTGAATTTACAAGCATCTATAGACGTTTTTTGACCGTAGTCAAGAGTATATGAATTCAGAAACTCAATCGTACATAGTATCCAAATTCAGATACTTTACGCAAACGTTTGGGATAAAATCAGACATTGATTTTCTGTTTTCACAAGGTAAACACTATTTTCTAACACTGATCTCGCATATCATTCTCAAGAATCATATAATGAAATTGGTATATGATTGAAGTCTCAAATATTATATTTGGGGAATAATATAAAAGTTAATGGATCACTTTAAGAGCGGGGTTGAAGTGATTCATCAACTTCATAAAAATTTTCCCAAAAGTGATATTTGAGACTACAATCATATACCAATATATGATGACACACGCGGTACCCCGGGGTACCGCGTTGTGTAGCGCCATCTTGCGTCCAACCGTACCGCAGCTATTGCGTTGTGCATGCAGTGCAGCGCGCGAATGTATGCACGCTATACCCACAGTACAGCCCTAAAAATTAAATAAATAATTAAACAAAATGGCGGATTTTCGTCTGGTACCCCGGGGTACCGTTTATGTCATCATATGATATAGATATATATAGATTCTCATGAACAGGAGCGCAGTTTACCTAGTGAACAAAAAATTTGATGTCAGATTTTAACACCAACTGCCCATTGATTTTTACTACAATTGAAAAAGAGTTCCGGAGCGCTTTTCAATCCAATCATAAATATCTCCACATTAAGGGAGACTTTCTTCTCTTACCATGAACCAAACGACAAGGTAACTAGATGGATCTTCGATTGCGCGCAATCGAAAATTATGCCTCCGCTATCACGCGATTTTAATATGCCCAAATTAACATGCACTGATTTAATTTTTCTTATATGTGACCTTGACCATATGATCCCAATCTTTGATGGCTCCCTAAAAAACAGTCAGGTACCAAGTTTGATTGAAATCTGACATTTAGTTCTTGAGATTTTGGTATTACAAGCTTTTTTGCATGTATAATGAGTCCCGTGACCTTGACCTCAACCTCATGACCCCAACATTTTATGGCTACGTTGACTCTTTATGATACAGGTACCGAGTTTGATTGAAATCTGACATTCAGTTCTTGAAATTTTGCAATTACAAGCCATTTTTGCATACATATTGAGTCATGTGACCTTGACCTTTGACCTTTGACCTCATGACCCCCCAAATCTAATCAGATCAGTGGCACCCCGATATGTACACTCATACCTAGTATGTAATTGATCCGTCAACCGGTTCTTGAGATATCGCAAGAACGAGGCATTTTTGCACATACATTGATTCCTGTGACCTTGACCTTTGTCCTCATGAACCCCAAAATCTAATCAGATCATTGCCACCCCAATATCTACACTAATACCAAGTTTGAATTTGATCCGTCAACCAGTTCTTGAGATATCGCGAGAACGAGGCATTTTTGCATATATATTGAGTCCTGTGACCTTGACCTTTAACCTCATGAACCTCAAAATCTAATCAGATCATTGCCACCCCAATATCTACACTAATACCAAGTTTGAATTTGATCCGTCAACCAGTTCTTGAGATATCGCGAGAATGAGGCATTTTTGCATATATATCGAGTCCTGTGACTTGACCTTTGACCTCATGACCCCTAAAATCTAATCAGATCATTGCCACCCCAATATCTACACTAATACCAAGTTTGAATTTGATCCGTCAACCAGTTCTTGAGATATCGCGAGAACGAGGCATTTTTGCATATATATTGAGTCCTGTGACCTTGACCTTTGACCTCATGACCCCTAAAATCTAATCAGCTCATTGTCACCCCAATATGTACACTCATACCAAGTTTGAAATTGATCCGTCAACTGGTTCTTGAGATATCGCGAGAACGAAAACGGGACGTACGGACGGACGTACGGACGGACGTACGGACGGACGTACGGACGGACGGACGGACGGACGGACGGACAACCCGAAAACATAATGCCTCCGGCCACTTCGTTGGCGGAGGCATAAAAATCAGTAGAGAGTTTGAAAGCTCCAAATAATTTTGGTTCAGTTTCTCAGTTAATGGTTCACTTTAAAGTCAGCCTAGGATAAAAACACTTACTACTTCCTTACTTCCGTAAGTTGACATAAAAGTAAGTGCACGTCATGTGCAAATTAATTGTGAGTGTGTTGTCTGATAATGACCGAGGTATTAATATCATTCATAGAGATGATGATCAATCAAATTAGGCACTATATAAATCAAGTATCATATTTTCACATACACATGACATCCCAACTCCACCGAGTGATACTCCAAACTCCATAAAGAACTTTTAACCCACTCGGGACTGGCCATAGTCTATGGTGATTACATGTGATAACAAAATCCACCACTCTTGAAAAGGTTTATCCTGGAACATTCTCTCAGCCCAACCCGTGGTATAAACAGCAAGACTCAATGTCTGTTTAATATGCATTACATAACATCACCCAGCAATCTTTGTGTCCACTATGCTGTAAGTCAGCGACTGATTCACTTCATCTAGTTCCAATCAACACACTACCTTGGGGATATATTCTGATGAAAGATTTCAGACGTTAGTTGAAAGTAAGCCTGGGTCGGAACGGTCGGAATACCGGAATCCGTCCGGTGTGTGCGTGTTCCGGTTTTGTTTTCTCCATTCCGGTATTCCGATGAAAATCGCGGAAAACCTCTTTTTCCTCAAATATTCATATTTTGTAGTAGAAAACTATCAGAAGAAAACAAATGACAAAAAAGTACAAGAAAGACGATGTCGAATGCAACTTACAACGACAAGAAATCCGCTGCGTTTATTATGAAAGCCGATCTAGCGAGTACTACGATCGACTAGGCTAGCTACCCCGGCGCGCCCCGCACATTCATGCAGCTGCTATCAGTCAGAGCTCGCCGTACCATACCGTAGAACACCATCGTCAAGCACCCCCCAAGCACCTATACGCATCTTGCTTTTAAAGACGTTTCCATGAGATTCACCTCCATTATTATCCTCATGAATATTCCTCACCATTATTTGCATACTTGATTAAAGTTTCCCGTTTGGACAGAGAGCGGGCACTCTTTAAAAGCAAGATGCATATTGGTAGTTGGGGGTGCTTGACGACGGTGTTCTACGGTATGTCATCGCAAACGTTTCTCAAACGTTGACATCCAGTTCGCCCTCTATCGGTACTAATGCGAGATCAATCCACCGGGAATTGGGGAATCCCCAGCGGATGGATCTCGCGTAAGAAAATAGACTCGAAAACCTGCACGCAAAGTATACAAGTGTTAGTGTTGACTTATTCGTGTCGTTGTACTAGCCAGTTCATGCAGTTTCGAGCGAGTTAGAAATGTTCGAGATATAATCAGCGCATTTTTTTTTGTTGCTGTTTTTGCAGGTAATTGTTCTCGTATTTATTTTAAAAGCCATATAAGTAAAATAAGAGACATTTTCGTTCCTTTTCGGCACTTTTTAAGAGTGCAACTTGCAAGGTCAAGGCAGGCAGTTGAGTTGGCCTGTCTCGCAGCGCGGGGCCTGCCTGCGCAGCCGAAACTATGGCAGACCTTCTAGTGCGTGTTCGTTCATTCATTGGCAGGTTTTTTTTATCGGAATACCGGATTCCGACCGGCACAACACCGGCGGATTCCGGAACAAAAAAATTCCGACATGACTCAGGCTTAGTTGAAAGAGCTAGTTTGGTGTCCACTATGCTGTAAGTCTTTCAGTAATTCACTACGCCTTGTTCCAAACGGTACTCAATGTTTTAGGTGTGATCTGTCTACAGCGCTCTGACGGTAAGAGCTAGTTTGGTGTCAACGATGCTTTCGGACAATAAGCGATTCACTTCTCCTTGTTCCAATCAACGCACTTGATTAAAGATTTCAGACATTAAGAGCTAGTTTGGTGTCCACTATGCTGTAAGTCACCGAGTGATTCACTACGCCCTGTTCCAGACAGCATTCTATCTTTGGGTGTGTTCTGACGTCCTCATGATCTGATGCAATCCCGGGTTTAGGACAGAGCTGCTCAACGACGTCCAATAGGCTGGACTGGTCAGCTTCATCGTGGGCCAGGTTTCCTGGCGAAACTCCAAAGAACAGCTCCTGAAAGAAAGAGCAAAGAAACAAAAATTACAGTATTATCTTTATGATCATTAACAATGTAGATCACCATAAAACTCCAAAAAGGTATATCATATTTATAAAGAGACTCAAAATTAGCTGGCCCACTTGGGGCCAAGAGCAACTAATGATTTGCTTTGGGATACCAACATCTAATTAATCAAAATTGTACTTGTCCAAATGGGCAACCATATTAAAGTGATCCATGTACTTTGAGCTTCCACATTTCTCTTCTACCGTGTTGTTTAGCCTATGGTAAGATAAGAATAAAATATGGTTAGATTTGTTCAAATGTCCCTTTAGTATGAAGATATCTATCATTGAAAATCATTCAGCTCAAGACCGTCTACAGACAGTCATAAAGGTCACATTCAAATCTACGGCAAAGAACTAAGAATTATCGGAAATAATATCGCTAGTGATATTCGTTTGTCTCACAATGTATGGTCAACAAGGAATCTAAAAGATCACAACGTTTCATGCGCCGCTGCAACACTTCGTCAAGTGTGATAGAATATGTTGTAAACAAGCGTGTTTTATACTGTACGGTCGGCTCCAAAGCACTATCTCTCACATGAGCGAGTACGTTCCTGATTGGTCACTAATGGACAAGGTCTATTGGCCGATGCACACGGGTGCTCACACGGGTGCACACGGGTGCTCAACCGTTAGTGACCAATCAGGAATATCAACGAATATCACTAGCGATATTGTTTCCGATAATATATCCGCAATGAGTAATATATTTAGTATAACTAAGAATTAGTTGTAAAATGCGCAAATTTTTGCTTTTTTAACCAGGAAAGCAGTGTTCTTTTTCAATGAAACTTTCACACATTATTCAGACATATCTTACAATGATTTTGGTATGGGATTGAAGTCTCAAATGTCATTTTTGGCAATATCTAACAAAGTCCGGGGGGGGGGGGGGGGGGTCTGCCCTCATAGAAAGGGGGGTATCATGCGTGACCAAGGACTTGCCAAAAGCACCCTAAACGAGTATTTGCATGGTGCAAAAAATACACCCTAAGTAAGTATGATTATCGGTAATTTGATACCCTAAGCAAGTAATCAATTTTTTGTAAACCCCTAAGCAAGTATTTTTGATACCCTAAGCAAGTAATCAATTTTTTGTAAACCCCTAAGCAAGTTATAACTATTTTTGATACCCTAAGCAAGTAATCATTTTTTTGTAAACCCCTAAGCAAGTCATAACTATATTTGATACCCTAAGCAAGTAATCTTTTTTTTGTAAACCCCTATTAAAAGCAAGTGATAACTATTTTTGATACCCTAAGCAAGTAAGCTGAGTTTTTGAGACCCTAAACGAGTAATTCATCTTTTTGAGAACCTGAACGAGTAATTCATCAGCCTCAAAAAGATACCCTTTTTCCTGATTTTGGGTGATTTTGAGACCCTATTCGAGATACTCGAGTATCTCGCCTGATCGTAAAAAAACACCATAATTACTCGTTTTCTTGGTCACGCATGATACCCCCCATTCAATGAGGAAAGACCCTCCCCCCCCCCCCCCCCCCGGAACAAAGTACATGGATCACTTTAAGAACCACACATTTAAATGTTTGTTTTCCTTGTTTTGGCTCCCCAGATCTAAGTTTTGGGCCACTTAAATTTGAGAAATCTTGATTTTACTTGTTTGACTTGTCCACGAGGGAAAAAGTTAATTCCAGCATTTGTTAGCGTTTGTTAGCGTTTGTAAATGGGTTATCATTATACAGGGAAACCCTGTTATAAGCGGTACCTCGTTATTAACGGCCGAATTAATAATAAACATTTAAATCGGGACCAAAGGATTCTCCTCGTTATAAACGGTACCTCGTTATAAGCGAGCTCGTTATAACGGGGTTTCCCTGTAGTAAAGTACTCACAGCTTGATCGCCATGCACTGTGGCCTCCACCCTGCCTGTTGAGTCATGCAGCCACAGCTTCACCCAGTACTGATACTGCAGCAGCACCACGTCAGACTCTACAAGAACATGGCACCGGACAAAATATATTTATAATCTTTAATAACCCATTGCCTACGAGAACCTTGTTTGCCTTGTATTAACTCTATAATAATAATAATAATGATAATAAAATACTTCTCAAGCATTCTTATCTAAGGAACCTAATACTCAAGGCGCTATAAACATACAAAAAATACTATAGGAGACTGCAAAATCTTGTAGGGAACAGGTTAACCCATTGCCTACGGGAACCTGGTGTGTCCTGTATTAACCCTAACCAGGCCGGGGGGGCGCGCGATAATTCCGCAACGCGAGCAAGTATTGCCGCGCGACTTCATGAGTTTTTTCATTGAAGTCTTGCGCAACTTTTGAGACCAAATTTGCGGCGACCGGGTATACCGTTCTAAAGTCACATGACCTTTTGTAAGTGAGCGTCGGCCCAAAAATCGCTAAATTTTGTGATTTGTGTACAAATCCTATGGAAATTGATTTTTTCCTAGAATAGACAAAACCTTCATTATTTTTCATTCTAATCACTGCAATCATTTAATTTTGGGCTAAAAATTGTTGGATAATGGTCAATAATTTATTTCATTGAAAAAAACAATAAAAACAAAAGTTGAAAAAACAAAGAAATACATAAGGAAAATTTTGGCTGTCGCAATTTTTAAAGTTCGAAACCTGTTAATTAAGTCATAAAGAATATTCATGCACAAAATTAGCATATTCTGAGCAATATTTAGTGATTTACAGACAAAAAGGGGATTTCTGCATAAATTTGCATAATTAATTAAAAATTGATTATTTTCAAAATAATAACAATGCAATCTTGTAGATTATGTTGCAAGCTATCTGCGTGCCAAATTTTGTGGCGGCCGTGCGTTCGACGGCCGAGATCTCAAGGGGGGGTGGAATCCACCCCCCCCCCCCCCCCCCCCCCCCCGGCCAGAGCATAGCTAAAATAACCCGGGTTAAAGATACTGTCCACCTAGGTAAAGTTCAATAGTTGTAAAAAAAGATATAATTATCTTATATGAAAGAACATACCCCTTCAGAGCTAGTCTGAGAAGTATTTAAAATTAATGAAAAAAACAGAGAAGAATAGGCTTTGCCGGGAATCGAACCCGAGACCTCCGGACTGCCAGACCGGTGCTCAATCGAGCCACAAAGACCCTTGAATGGGGGACGTTCCCATGAAACCCTTTTCATTGCTCGTATAGTCAGAAGCTATATAAACCTGGCACTAACCCAAAGATAATTAAATCAATACCCGGCGAACCCTATTTTTCTTTGCTCATTTTCATTCATTTAAAATATTTCTTGTCAGTTTCCTTTATGTTTGAAGAAGTTAAAATGTCTATTAGTGGAATGAAATAGATCTTTAGAGCTCAAATGAGAAAAAGGTTGCTGTGACCTGCAACCACCTGCTTGACACAGTACTGATACTGCAGTAACGATGCACAGGACAAAATCAGTTAAAGGGTACCACCACCCAAAAATAATATTCTTATTATAGAAAGGTACCATCTTTAGTATTCCATTCCTTCGACAAGTTCACAAAAATATGTTTTCAGAAAAGAAAAAAATAATTGGAAAACGCATCACCATTCTCAACCATGCGTTCATGCGGTCTGAATTGCGTAGACTATATGCGTGCAGAGCCAGAGCGCACTGTGCAGAGCGAATGAATCATCCGGGAATCTATTGACGTACGCGTGAAAGCATTGGCGCACTCGCAAATTCTTGGCCCGTATGGAACCAGGAAATAGCAGTGGTTCCGTAAGTGGTGGAAATTAATTGCTTTGTTTATAAATTACACAACCCTTTGCAAAATGTTGGGTATCTATTTGATATCACAAAACGGTACCAAAACATATAATAATGTGTTGTCCTTTGCCTGGTGGTCCCCTTTAAATCATTGCCTACAAAAACCTGTTGGGTCCAGTAATACATTCATGAGGATTTTGTAAAATCTAGTAGGAAACAGTTTAATTGCTCAAAAATGATAGCAGAAACAAATGATCAATAAGAAATGCAACAATCAAACTCTGAAACAGTTCTCATCAGGGAGCACAAACCCCCAATAATTTTTTACCAAAACAATGAAAAAAACTAGATGGATCTTCAACTGCGCGCAGTCGAAAATGATGCCTCCGCCATTACGCAATTTATTTATATCAAGCCCAAATCAACATGTACACAGAATTAATTCTGTCAACTCAATTTTGATGGTACTCTGTCTTTTAGATCTTGACGTATCACAATTATGAGCTATAAGTGACCTTGACCTTTGCCCTCATGACCCCAAAATCTAATGACTACAATTGTTCCCTATTATACATTCAGGTATCAAGTTGGATTGAAATCTGATATTCAGTTCTTGAGATTCCCAATCTCAAGCTACTTTTAAATATAATGAGCCCTGTGACCTTTGACCTCATGACCCCCAAAATCTAATCAGTTCATTGGCTCTCCAAGGAACATACATGTACCAAGTTTGGTCAGAATCTGTCAAACCCTTCTTGAGATAACGCGATCACGAGCTATTTTTGCATATATAATGAGCTCTGTGACCTTTGACCTTTGACCTCATGACCCCAAAATCTAATCAGATCATCGGCCCCCCAAGATACATACATGTACCGAGTTTGGTCAGAATCTGTCTATCCCTTCTTGAGATAACGCGATCACGAGCTATTTTTGCATATATAATGAGCTCTGTGACCTTTGACCTTTGACCTCATGACCCCAAAATCTAATCAGATCATTGGCCCCCTAAGATACATACATGACCCAAGTTTGGTGAAAATCTGTCAATCGGTTCTTGAGATAACGCGATCACGAGAACGGGACGTACGTACGGACGTACGGACGGACGGACAACCCGAAAACATAATGCCTCCGGCTACTTCGTTGCGGAGGCATAAAAACGTTAGGCGAAAGTAAAGAAAGATATACATGGAGTGTGCCGCTCAATAACTTGTGCCCTCCCATAAGTCCAACCATGTTTAAGCCATTGATTCTCATGGCAAACCTTTTGGTCATTATTGCCTCTATTTCTTGTGCCTACACTTGCCTTCATGCTGGTCAGGACAGCACCTTGGACACACGTAGAGCCTGTTTGACCTCTCATTCCTCCCCCTTTCTTCTGCGACGGTTCTGATGGCCATCCTGGGAACTCTGACCAACTGTAGACCTTCCTTCATCAAGGAGAGGCTCTCATTCACCGTCAAGTCTGTAGAATGATATAGTCATCATCATTGCAATCTTTATTATAATTGCTTTATGTGTCAGCAGAACCATCATATATTACTGTCATCCTCATCATCATTATCATCATCCTCATCATCATCATCATCATCATTATCATCATCATCACGATCATAATCATCATCGTCATTATCATCATCATCATCATCATCATCACCATGATCATGATCAACATCAGCAATAGTACCACGATCATAATCATCATCATCTTCTTGATAATCATCAATTTGAGCATGTTCAAAACTGTGAAACTGCAGTCTTTTTTTCTTTAAAAAAAATAATATGCTATAGTGAACAATAGCCCACAAGGTGAGATATAAATCTAACTCCAATATAGGCAAAGAGCGCTATAAAAGACATCCTCATAGGCCAATCAATGGTTCACAGCAGCTTAAGATTTCTGAATGCCCTCAGATACTTGATGTCCTTGTTAAAAGTTGCTGATGCTCACGTGTCTTGAATGATTGAACTCCATTATTGTTGCTTACATATGTCTCGCCCCTTTTAATAACTGTTTTAATAAATGGGACTGTACAATGCTGTAGATCAGAATCTGCATCACGTTGCTTGCTGTGAAAAGAAAGCAAAAGTCTCGCAGTGAAAGACCTTCTTAACTGGTTTCCTTCAAAATTCTGAGATCCCCCCAGACTTTAAACATAGCCAACCCAGTTCCAGTAGGCAAGGGGTTAACTGACCTGATATGTAAGCATGCACTGCAGACTCCCCCTCTTCCTCTTCATCTGGAACGACCTCTACCCGGACCTTGTGTGCTTTTTTACGACTGGGCTTGGTCCTTTTGGATGGGCTGTTGACAAAGGCGATACAAATTCACACATTGAAATTGTATTGGAGAGAGTCATACCACAGCTTATCAAGAGTATCGTGCAAGAAAGAACAAAAAGCTTCTAAAATTCGACCAACCTCTACCCTGCCTTTCTATGTTTTCTTACTCCTGGGCTTGGTCCTTTTGGACAAGCTGCTTACAAAGGCAAAACAATATTCAGACCAAAAAAGTAGTGAAGGGGAGTGACATATTTAAGTTTTTCATCTGGCACTCATTAAGAGTGTCACACAATCCAGCACTACCAACACTGACATAGACATTCAGGGTGGAAGTAGACTTGCATAAAGTTAATGGTTATACTCAGCAAAAAGCTGAAATGTAACAGAATATGAAATGTATACAACATTTGCATACAATATACTTGAATACTGCTGTACTAAATTGCAATACAAATGTCTTCAATATTTTAACCTTAGCAATTACTTTGCCAAGAAAGGCGCAAAATATCTCATATTTAAGCAAACCAATTCAAGCCTTTAGTTTGGACCGGAGATAACAGGATCCCTTCTGTGAATATGCCTGTCAGGAACCTGGGATATCTCATCCCTGTAGTGAAGGGGTAAAAGGGATCTAGTAACTTTGTTGACATGTGCAAAAAGCGATGAGTGGTTGATACAATGTATATTGTTGTTATCTAACATGTCCACTGGGTGTTGTGTGAAAATTTCAAGTTAAATGGACTTTATATGGCCGAGTAATGAGCAAAAATGCAAAGTGACATTCACTAACTCATTGCACTCACTTTGTACACGGTTCTGACGATCCGTTGGATAATTTGACATCTGAACACTTCAATCGTAAATATCTTTTTAACGAAAGGGAAATTTGAAAAACCGACACCTGTCCCATATATTTTTGGTTAATAAGAATACAACAAGGTATGAGGGAACCGCTAGAATTTTAATTGGATTTTGAGGATTTTGACCACGTCACTAAGTCCCTTTAAAACCACTGACCTTGGTTGTGATTTGACTGATTCTTCAGCTCTCCTTTTACCCCTGGTCTGGACTCCTAAAGCGGGAGTTCTGATCCGGGGCACCCTGAATCTGTGGGAGAAAACACACAGGTATAAAAGGAAACCTGTCTATAAAGACCACACATGGGAAACAGCAGGTCTTTACCAAACATGTCTATAATGACCAATTTTAACCAAGGAAAAGATCAGGTTGTCTTTTAAAGCAGGAAGTCGTCAAAGTCAAACCTCTCAAAGACCAATCAAGGGAAACATAATGTGGTTTGTAAAAGCACAGTCAAACCTGTGTATAGCAACCACCCATGGGAGTCAAGAATTGTGGCCACTGTAGACAGGTGACCACTATAGAAAGGTTTCATAACAGTGTTTTTTATCTGCAGGGGATTACTTTTTCTGGCCACTATAGGCAGGTTAGCTGCTATAGACACGTGGCCACTAAGACAGGTTTGACTGTACGAGGTCTTTCAAGTCAACTCTGTCTACAAAGGACATCGGGGTAAACAGAAAGGTGGGGTGCGTTGCAACTGACTATCTCCAGTTTTCTAGCAGAGTTTATAAACCATTGAAGCCTCTTTCATGCACCAGTGTAATTGCGTCTAAAACACACTTGAAAATGCTCTGTGTGATACACAATTTGTGTTTACACAAATCCCAAATTATCTTGCAAACGCAGTTTACACTGACACACCCAAGCATCTGAATCATTTAAAGTCCTCACAAATAGTTCTGCAATTCATGTTTGAACATTCATAAATCCCTACATTATCTCACATGAATTTGGTATCTTTGGAAAGCGTGTGTATTCCTCTTTACATTGTTACCCCATTTGTAATGGTTATGTAATCATGGAATGAGCATTACACCTAAATATGAGTCAAGATTGAAATATTGCAAAATGCATTGTTATTGTGTGACCATTCAAAACGCACGTAAATCTAAAAAGAAACAAAGAATTCACATTGACGATAACGTTGTATTTTGCGACATCTCGCTTTTGACACGGCTCCATATTCGTGTCTACTGCACATTCCATAATTACATAATCATTGCAAATGAGGCATCATTGTAAAGGGGAATAAACAGGCTTGTCAATTATATCAAATTCGTGTAGGATGATTTCATAACAAAATAGATATCAATACTCAAACTTGAATTGCAGGAACTTTTTGTGAGGGGTTTATATACTGACTTACCGAAGCCTGCACTTAGGACACGACAAATGCACAAAATCCTCTACACTCCTTGGGAAATAATCCACCACCCGAACCTTCTCTCGGAACACAAAAGGGCGCTGTGGCAACTGCTGCAGCGTGGACAGTGGGAGGTCATGGTGGTCAACGATAACTGTGATTATGAAACAAAGTCAAACAAAACTGAATTCATAAAAGGGAAGCAAAATGTTGAAATTGTTTACTTTACTGTTATTGATAAAAGCATAAATTTATGTTACTTCTACATGTAGTCATGTATCTCCTCTTGGGATACTGTTACTGATAAATGTGTAGTTCATGTCATTTCTATATAGTCATGTATTTCTTATTGGGTATCACTAATGAATGGAAATAATCAATGTTTTGAGACCACTATCATCTGTTTTGACCGACCCCTGGAGGCTGCCATGTGTCCAACGGTTCCACATGCCAAGTCATCTGAGCATGCACTAACAAAAGCAGCTTATGTAAACCACTGACATAGCAGCAGTGGTTACGTAACCACTTTAGTTAGAGATAAGATCGTCAAAATGACAGTTGTTTGTATCCAGGGTAATAACATAAACTAGATGGATCTTCGACTGCGCGCAGTCGAAAATTATGCCTCCGCTATCACGCGATTTTAATATCAAGCTCAAATTAACATGCACCTGAATTAATGTTTTTTAATATTTTTCATATATTTTGAGTCCTGTGACCTTGACCATATGACCCCAAACATTGATGGCTACATTGGCTCCCTAAGAAACATTCAGGTACCAATTAAGTTTGATTGAAATTTGACATTTAGTTCTTGAGATTTTGCCATTACAAGCTTGTTTGCATATATAATGAGTCCTGTGACCTTGACCTCAACCTCATGACCCCAACATTTTATGGCTACATTGACTCTTTATGATACATTTAGATACTGAGTTTGATTGCAATCTGACAGTCAGATCTTGAAATTTTGCCATTACAAGCCATTTTTGAATGTACATATCCTGTGACCTTGACCTTTGACCCCCAAATCTTATCAGATCATTGCCACCCCGATATGTACACTCATACCAAGTCTAAAATTGATCTGTCAACTGGTTCTTGAGATATCGCGAGAACGAGGCATTTTTGCACATATATTGAGTCCTGTGACCTTGACTTTTGACCTCATGAACCCCAAAATCTAATCAGATCATTGCTACCCCAATATGTACACTCATACCAAGTTTGAAATGGATCCGTCAACCGGTTCTTGAGATATCGCGAGAACGAAAACGGGACGTACGTACGGACGGACGGACGGACAACCCGAAAACATAATGCCTCTGGCCACTTCGTTGGCGGAGGCATAAAAATGACATAGATAATGATTCTTTCTAGTGTTTTACATCAGTGGTCACACTCACCCGATCCCGATGTCTGCATGCAGCGCGGTTCCTGGTTGCTATCCAGAGAGTTGGGCACACTGGCCTCTTCTGGCGCCCTCTGTTGGGCCGAGGCAGGCACATCTCCATCTATCATGGCCAGGAGGCTAGCATCAAGCTCATCGTGGTCAGAGTCGATGGTCAATGGCTTGTCTCGTCTGGTCAGTGGCCTCTGGTTTCTGGTCATTTGTTCCATCCTCCTAATTTAAAGGAATCATGAGGATATACATATTTGAAAATAGACTCCATAGAGACATATTTTTGTTATTCATATTTGGATTGAACAGAAAAATTTAACATTCTTAACCCCTTGTCTACGGGAACCAGGTGGGTTGTGTACAAAGTCTACAGGGATTCAGGTTCTCAAAGGGAACGGGTTAAACATTAAAATTTCTATACCCAAGAAGTTCAGTTGATAAGAACGGTTTATTTCCTTAAAAACAGGATTAATTACAACTTCCAAGTATAAGTGATTTGGTGAAATGAAATGCAATTTCATTTCATACTGTTTGCCTATAAATGTATGTAAGAATTGGCCACAATTTGGTCACTTGACTGCGATGGCAGTATATATTAAATAAACCTTTGATAAAGGATTTAAAAAGTAACAAACCCTTTCAATTCCCGCACGCTCTCCTCCCTCTCCTCCAGCACAACCAAGCCACGGCCATAGGCCGTCCCATGATGCAGTGCGAGCTCGATCATCGCTGGGCCGCTGCTCTGGTCTCCAGCAGTAGTAGCACTGTTTCCAGAGGCATTGTTAGCGGGAGCATTGTTCGCAGAAGCAGAAGTGGTGTGATCAGCTGTAGACTGGCCCCCTGCCGCACCGGGCTGGGTGAATGGGGCAGCATGCAGGTTGTACAGCCTGATGAACTGGCCCGGCTGTAAGGAACAAAGGCATTTTGTGATAACAACTTATTATTAAAACATTATTACCATCTTTAGTTGGTCTTCAGAAAGAGCACTGTTACCAGGAGCATTGTTCGCAGGAGCAGTATTGATGGGATCAACGTCAGCTAGACTGGTCCCCTACTGCACTGGGCTGCGTGAACGGGGCAGCATGCAGTCTGTACAACCTGATGAACTGGCCTGGCTGTCATGATAACATTTTATGGCATTTTAATATGTTTTCAATGTTCCATTTTGTAATATCTTGTTGTTGACTGGATTCATACGAGGCTTTTATAATCATTCACAATTAATAGCTTATTCATAATTAATAGCTCCTACCAACCACCCTCTCCTTATAATAACTATACCGGCGCTGTAGCTCTTATTAGAACTACAAGCTCAAGAAAGAATACCAACAGTCCTTTCCAGGACTACCAACGGTCCTTTCTAGGACTACCACAGTCCTTTTTAAGACTATCCTAGAAAGAATACCAACAGTCCTTCTCAGGACTCACTTATCCTCACCTCACACATGGTGCAACCGCAAACCACACGTATTAATAGCTTATGGTTGTCGTTATGAGCCACATCCACCGTTAAGCTCTGACTTGTGAACTTGATTCAATTTCCAGTCACTGTTGATTATCCCAATTACAAATTATTACTACAAACTCCAAGATGACAGGTACGGTTGGCTTTTGCAAGTAATACTACCCCTTAAACAGGTGTACACAATAAAGTGGAGACAATTTCCGTAATAAACATAATAAGAAATATTTTGTCAATTCCTACCAGTAACCCTTCAACATGAGTAGCACTTTAAATGTTACCCCATTAAAGGGATCTAGTAACTTTGTTGACATGTGCAAAAAGTGATGAATGGTTGATGCAATGTATATTGTTGTTATCTCATATGTCCACAGGGTATTGTGTGAAAATTTCAAGTCAAATGGACATTGCATGGCCAAGTTATGAGCAAAAATGCAAAGTGATATAAACTAACTCACTGCTCCCACTTTGTACACGGTAAGAAAAATCTGAATACTTTGATCGTACATATCTTTGTAACGAAAGGGAAATTTGAAAAACCGAAAGCTGTCCCATGATTTTATTGTTAATACGAATACAACAAGCTATGAGGGAACCACTAGAATAAAAATTTTATTTTGAGGATTTGGACAATGTTACTAAGTCCCTTTAAGCAGAAACCCCTGTAGTTGTTATTCTGTACCTTTAGTTCTTCCCCTGCCTTCATGTGGTTGTCATAGAGGGCCACGTCCACCATCAAACCCTCTGACCGGTGAGCAAGCTCTACGTCCCATTTCACCTGGACGTTACTCACATCTAGGCACCGCACTGGCCTGAACAAAAAACAAAGAGTTTTCATTTGTGACCGGCTATAGCAAAACCTTGCACTTGTTGGTAATTCATGTTTTGAAGAAATGGGCATTTTAAGTTTACAAAACGACTTATGATCGTAAAATTGAAACAATCATATCTTTGCCAATTATTGACCAATTTGTTAGAACAACGCATCATATGAAAGCTTGGGATGAGGCCTTTCTAATGGTATGAAAATCTATATTTTGATTTTTACCGACAAGTGCAGGGTATTGCTTATAGCCGGTCACTAAAAGGACTGGACAAAAAGTCGAAAGACTAGTCAGTTCAGTTTACATTTATAAAGTGACCCATTAAACCCAAAATCATTTGGAGCTTCAGCATTTCTCTTGTCTCTCGTTGTTTGGCTTATGGTAAGAGAAGAATAAAATAGGGTTAGATTTTTCCAAATGCCCCTTTAGTATGATGATATCTATCATTGATAATCATTCAGCTCAAGAGCGTTTATAAATGGTCATAAACATCATACTGTTATTAGTTGTAAAAGCTGACACAAATTTTCGTTTTTTTAACCAGGAAAGCAGTGTTCTTTTTCAATGAAACTTTCATAAATCATTCAGACATATTTTGGTATAAGATTGATGGTACTCTGTCTTTTAGATCTTATCACAATTATGAGCTATACGTGACCTTGACCTTTGCCCTCATGACCCCAAAATCTAATGACTACAATTGCTCCCTAAGATACATTCAGGTATCAAGTTGGATTGAAATCTGATATTCAGTTCTTGAGATTTCCAATCACAAGCTATTTTTACATATAATGAGCCCTGTGACCTTTGACCACAAAATATAATCAGTTCATTGGCTCCCCAAGCAACATACATGTACCAAGTTTGGTCAGAATCTGTCAATCCGTTCTTGAGATAACGCGATAACGAGCTATTTTTGCATATATAATGAGCCCTGTGACCTTTGACCTCATGACCCCAAAATCTAATCAGATCATCGGCCCCCCAAGATACATACATGTACCAAGTTTGGTCAGAATCTGTCAATCCGTTCTTGAGATAACGCGATAACGAGAACGGGACGTACGGATGTACGGACGGACGTACGTACGTACGTACGGACGGACGGACAACCCGAAAACATAATGCCTCCGGCAACTTCGTTACGGAGGCATAAAAATAAATCTTGTTTCACTTAAGTTTTTTTTCTTTCTTCAGTTGGCCAAAATGAAACATTAGATTGACATCCACCATAGACTTGGTGTTGTGGATACTAATATGTTGGTGGCCTATGGAAGAGTTTCTAGTGGCCAACTAAATGCATGTTTTACCAAAATCAAGTAGCCTCTTTATGGGTTAAACACACTTACCATTTGTACTTGGTGCCATCCCAGACCTTAACGAGCACGCAGCTCTCTGATGGTATGGCTGCCATGGCAACGACCTGACAGGTGAGGTTAAAGTACTCTCTGGATACGATCTCTGAGAGGGTGCAGCTCTTGTCCTGGAGAGGGACAGCAGTCTGCTGGGCTGCCCACTTACGCAGCTCCTCAACCTAACATAATGAAATATGGAGATAAATATAATCCTACAATGACAACAACATCTCCTCCCTAGATATGATCTCTGAGAGGGTGCAGCTCTTGTCCTGGAGAGGGACAGCAGTCTGCTGGGCTGCCCACTTACGCAGCTCCTCAACCTAACATAATGAAATATGGAGATAATTATAATCCTACAATGACAACAACATCTCCTCCCTAGATATGATCTCTGAGAGGGTGCAGCTCTTGTCCTGGAGAGGGACAGCAGTCTGCTGGGCTGCCCATTCACGCAGCTCCTCAACCTAACATAATGAAATATGGAGATAAATATAATCCTACATTGACAATAATACAACAACATCTCCTCCCTAGATATGATCTCTGCCGGGGTGCAGCTCTTGCCTTGAAGAGGGACAGTGGCTTGCGGGGCTGCCCACTCACGCAACTCCTCAACCTAATGCGATATTGGAAGATGATTATAACTGAATAATTGAGCGTAGTAATGATGATGATGACAACATCAATAATAGAGATTATGGTCATGATGATGATGATGATGATGATGAAGATGATGGTGATGATGATTGTGAAGATGATGATGATGATGATGGTGATGATGATGGTGATGATGAAGATGGTGATGATAATGATGATTGTGAAAATGATGATGTGATGATAACGATGATGATGATATCAATGATAATAGAAATACTAATATTAATAATAATAATCACATATAATCAATATCATATTCCTCCAGAACTTTCTAGCCATGTGATTAATCAAAAGGCAGTCACTTGTCTGATAAATGATAATTTACTCCGAACATTGACCAGAGAGATAAAGAGTTTGTACAGTTTGTTAGTACCTTTTTTTTTAGGGTTAAACTATTTGGTTGTGGCAAGAGCTGTTAATGGTTTTCTGATATGCAGGTGATGCTTCTGGGCAAGTTGTTTAACAATTAGGAATCAGCAAATGTGCCAATAAACCTTTTTGCCCCATGACAACCTAATACGCCAAGGCAAGTTTGCCTGATAGGGTATATACATGTACATATATTATGTACAAACTATGCATGTGCTTATTTCTGAGTGAGTTTCAACAATGCAAACATGCAACCTTGACTTTTCATCAATAATCTTATTTGTGTTTGGGGTTTGGGAAATGAAATGAACGACACAAATTAATTTGCTCAAGATTCAACTTTTGGGGGCCTTTTCGGTACATTCATTTTTTTGCAAACAAATATGAGAGCGAAAAATATAATTCTGAATTCTTTACCTTCTTCTTATCATCATCCGTGAAGGTGTACTCGGCACTGCTTGATCGAGGGTCTATTGGAGTACCACATTTACCATCAATGACCAGCCAGGAAAACCCAGGCTTCTTCGTCCCTTGGTAGTCTCCCAAGTACTTCTGAACCTGAATGGAGAAGTTTTACACTAGATTAAATATCACAGCTCAATTTTGTGGGGTTTTTTAAAAGTAGGAAACTTAATCATGCAGGGTGTTGAAAAAGAAAGATTTTAACAAATTTAAATGCTCCAGTAAGAATTGTGGGTGATTCTCTAACCACTTAAATGCGCAAGTTCCCAAGAGGCACACCTGTGACCTAATTGTAATTTTAATCCTCCGAGCACCAATTAAAATTGAAAGATTGTAAGTACAAAAGGCGAGACCGAAAAAGAAAGTGGTACGTTTGTATTTAATAAAGCAAGTGGTCTTTATAGACAGGTTCAGTAATATACAACCTGCTACCTAAATCTGGATCAGGGGTGCATTTAATTTAATTTAATATAATTTAATTTAATTTAATTTAATTTGATTTAATTCAATTTAATTTAATTTAATAGAATTCAATTCAATAACTCTATATTTTAATGGTCCAACTCAATACAAAATTGTTTGGGTTCACAATATCACAATTAATAACAATTAATCAGGTATATACAGGTGGTCGCTAGAGCAGGGCCCCGTAACATAAATATTCACGATTAATCATACGATCAATCGATTGATCGTACGATTGATTAATTGGTGGTACGATTAATCGTACGACAAATTAATTGATTGTACGATCAATCATACGATTAATCGTGAATCTTTATGTTACGGGGCCCAGTTCTATATTACTTACTTTGAGCCGATGTAGTCTCACGATGTCGCCTATGCTTTTGACCTGGGGCAGCTTGTGGGTGTCGTTGTCAAAGAAGACACATTTGAGAGCTTGGTCATCGTCATCCATCGATGGGTCAATGATGGTCAACACCATGCAGTAATCTGAAAAGATTGAATAAAGTTTTACAGCAGGGGGACCATACGGCAACCGTGCGGCCAGACTGACGCTAGCGCTACACACTTTGGGTGGTATTCTAAAATTTGTCCTAAATATCTTCCTAAGTTCTTGCCCAAGTCAGGAAGTTAGGAAGTGCAAAATTGGTATTCCAATAGGTTGACTTAGGAAGATATTAATGCAAATTAGTAAGCGTTTGGCCACGCCCACAGGGCAGTTGTGAGCCAATGACTGATATTATTTCATTTACAAGCATCCAATCAGAAAGGAGAGGGAAGCCATAGCAACTCTCATTAAAGACATTTTGCGTAAAAGCTGTGCAAATGCTGTGTCTTTGACTGCGCCATGGAAGTGCAGTGCACGCTTATTTATATGCGCTTATGTAACTGCCACTGGTTTTGTAGGTCACTGCTATGTTTTGTACACAACAAATGGGAGTTAGGGAAGGGGTAAGGCTGTCCTAGAAACTTTCCTAGAAATTCCTTCCTAAGTGCATTTTAGAAAACCACTTGTTCCTAAGTTGCTAATTTGCATAAATTTGCATATTTTTCTAAGTTCTTGCCTAAAGTTAGGAAATTGACTTAGGAAGATATTTAGGAAGAATATTGGAATACCACTTAGGACAAAATCATGACAAAATCGTGGCAAACGCAATGCCAGTGTTTGCCTGACGTGGAACCGTTCTACGGCATGGCTACGGCGTGTCTCATTGCTACAGCGAACGTACAAATAAAAACAATTATAACTCTGTGCTATAGTTCCACGGCGACCCCTGCGGTCTGTTAAATATACAGATACACCGTACGGTGACCCTGAGGCCACCATTAGCCACCGTTAGCCGTAGAGCAAATGTGACTAGGGTATAAGTCAGATCATGTGACTAAATGCGCAAATTCTGATTGGTTGAAATGCACAAATGTTTGGGCTTACAATCAATTGTATCTCTTTCTTTAAGGGGGTACTGAAAGGGTTAATATGTATGCCTTTCCTTACCTGGTCCTTTGGTTTTGAAAGGAGGTTTGAGGAATTTGACCACTCCATAGACGTCCACAGAGCTGGTTTCTCTGATCTCCTTCAGAGGAGTGTATCTGTATGTCCTTATGGCCTGGAGAAAAATTAAAAACAAATTTTGTTCAATCAAGTGTTCAATCAAAACAATTCTGAATAAGAGCACAGAAAAATGGCCATCCACAAATGCGCCAATTCTATACATGTATACGTTTGGAGACAATAGTACCGCAGATGATGCGTTCGTCTATACAATCCTATATTATAGTCTTCTTCTGCAGACCCATGAACACATACTTCAGCATAGTGATGAGTTTTCCAATTATATAATTTGTCTGGAAACCTATCTTTTGGAACTTGTTTTGTTGGAATGGACTGCAAAAACTTGTACAACACACATTCTTCATACATTTTCGAGACCAGAGCAGAAAGGGTCAACTAACACGATTGCATACCTTGAGGGGCGACGAACGTGCCGCTACTTGAACAACTCTGCCTTGATTGGTCCTTGCTGGGGAATCCGGTGCGATCACCTCGGCACCGAAACCAGAACCCGAGGCTGCCGCTGACGGAGCCGACGTTGTTTCTGTTCTTGCTGACGTTCGAGTTGCAGCTGCGGTTGCTGCTGGTTTGGTGGCAGTTGCAATTGTGGTTTGTCGCGGAGCAGTAGATGCAGAGGTTGTAGCCACTGAAGCAGTTTTAGCTGTTGTAGAGTTTGAAGCCACGGTAGGTGCAGCTGCTGACGAAGTTGTAGTATTTGATGTAACCCTAGTAGAGGTTCCAGTTGGTGTTTCATCATTGTCGCTTTCACACACCTGACATAAAAAAGCAAAACATGCAAAAGGAAAATCACTAGATGACACAAAATTCTATGAATTAACTCCTGAAAGTCGGGGGGGGGGGGGGGGGGGGTGTGGTCAGACTGAATGGGGGGGGGGGGGGGGCACGCACAATTATTTGGGGGCACACCTTAAATGTATTTTTTTGTTTTTTCACAAAACGTCTCCTTATGTTTTCTACTGTGCCCCCAGATACCCCACTTTATGTCGCTACATCACTGTCTTCCAGCCACAATCGTGATACCACTGGACTAAAAAAATGGAATCTTACCAAGACGAGAGGATGCCCCCTGTTCTTGTCCACTATGAGCTGGCAGATATGGTGGTTGTCTTTTGCAAATGTGTGCGAGCGCTGAATCAAGGCATTGCTGAGATACACTGTTTCCTGTGCAATAACAATAAAAATAAAGACAAAAATAATGATAACATCATAAGACAGAGAATATACTATAAACTATTCACTTCACAATCCGTCTGTCTGTGACAAAGTGAAAGAATACGTTGCAAATAAGCTGTGGATGTTAAAGAGTTGAACAAAAATAATGCATTCAAATTGACTACTATTTTAGCAATCAAATGTTTGAAATGAGATGGTATATATGCTCGAAATTGGCGTAGGCCCGATGGCCCGGGGCCAGTAAAAGTTGCGGTCGGGCCAGTAAAAACATGAAAATGCCAAAGTTTGGTGGCCCGATCGGGCCACCAAATGTTTAAACCATAAGAAGACAACATCAAGGAATATGAATCTCAAGTTTGACACCTCTTAAAAACACTTTAATTGTGATTTAAATATTTGCAAGAAATGAAAAGGACGGACATAAAAAGTCGCAAGCGCACTTGCGCTAGTTGAATTAATCCTTATTTATGCCTACAAATATGTGCTATTTCCTCATATGAACACTCTCCCTTGAATTATCTACTTCTTGCATGATAAATCATGGTAAAATTAAACAACTTCCAGAGGTGTGTAATGACTAAAAGTAAAAGCATATGCTTATGCTGTTTTCTTAATTTCCCACACACCCCCTGGAAGCCTTTGCAACATGTAGAATATAAACATAGAACAACCAATCCACAGAGGGAGTATGTGTGCATACTAAGACCTATCAAAACACATGTCTAACTTTTCACATTCATTCATATTGCAAAGTGCAGTGTGCTTGCCTTTGCGATACCGTCCGCGATACCGTCAATAAAGGGGAATAATTTCCTCTTTCGGATCATTATTCATATTTTTGAAGGTATTAGAAAGAATCATTTTTACAAGGTAGAGACTTGTGACTACTTGGAATTATTTTAGCTTGTAAAATAACAAAGATTTAAGTGATTTCATTTCCCGATTTGAAAAGTTATCTTAGCTATGCTCAGTCCCATGTGTGTTTTTTTTGTGTTGGAGATTTTATGGACCATAAAATAACAAAATCGTACATGGAAAAGAGCTTAGTTTCATCAGTTGATGACTCTTAGATGAAACTGCTCGATTCTAGGTTTTGTTTTGTTTATTCAGTGATGGATTTCTTTAATGATGGTGGTAATTTTAACACATAATTTCCATAATTTACCAATTAATGACCAAGTAGTCATGACCATTGTTTTTCTTTGTTTGTAAATTTTATTTTCGGGCCACCAGAAAAAAAGATAATTTCGAGCATTGGAATACAGTAACAAATGAGGCTAAACATTGCCCAGTACCCTGAAACTATGAATATGGTTATTGTTTTAATTTTACTTTTGTTTTTCCTTATTTTTTTCGGGCCAGTAGATTTTGGTTTCGGGCCATCAAAATTGGAAAAATACTAATTTTACTGGCCCGACCGGGCCACCAGCAAAAAAAGTTAATTTCGAGGGTTGCATATGCCAATTGACACATGGACAGCATGACACGGAAAAGCTTGAAGCTTCAAGTCAAGAATTTGTTCCTGGCTAAGGTGGGGGTACAACCTGTTCAATGGTGGTAGTGTGGTCTCAGCAGTGAAGACATTTCAAGGAAAGGACAAGGAAAGTTCAGGGGGGTGTTTCACAAAGATCCCAAGTTGAACTTAAAGTTGAACTTAAAAAGTATGGAAAGCAATTTGTAGCCTTGAAATAAAATATATTCAAAAGCAAAAATTCAAATATTTTAGACTTTTCATACATTTTTAGTCAGAAACATGAAATCCCCTTGAAAATATCAATGATTTGAATCAACATTTTATGCCTTTTAAAAGATATTTTACAAAAATTGTTTTAAAGAAACTAACGGCTTTCCATAGTTTCTAAGTCCAACTTAGAGTTAAGTTCAACTTAGGATCGTTGTGAAACACCCCCAGAGCCAATGCATACAATGGTTTTAGGTTAAGATTATTCCATATAAATCTTTTACTTGAATACTTTTACACACATAATTGAACCAATTTAATCAGTTTTTCTAATGCTGAATTCATATAAGTTAACACCTAGATGCTGTACGTATACACTGTCTTACCCCCGTCTTGAACTTGTCCAGCTGTACAGCAAAATCTCCCACAAAGTAGACATTGATCAGCAAATCGGCCGCTTCTTTCAAGACCAGCTTCAGGGTGGGGTGCTTCCCTGAAGTAACCAGGGGGCCACGCCAGTGTATGGCGCCCTTCATTTATAATCAAAGAGAGGAATAATAAATTTTTGTTTACACAACTTGTCTCATGGAAGAGGGAGGGTTCGGGGCAGCAGCATCAAAGTACCGTAAACTGGGGTAACTTTGGCCACTTTTTTGAGAAGGATGTACTTTCATCAAACATCACTCTGTAGAACTTATTTCTGATTCTATACATTACCCTATATAAAATACAAAATTTGTTATAAAAAGAAATGCTTGATGAGAATACATTCATCTCAAAAAGTGGCAAAAGTCACCTCGGTTTAGGGTACATGAACATTGTTGGAAGTGCCACTTTTTTGGGCTAACCTAAAATCTAACATTGGCTACGAAGTTACAGTACAGATGGAAAAATTTGTATGAAACACTGCAAATTAGATGTAAACTTTTTCAAACAATATACAACTAACGAATGGGCTTCTTGTGATAGTCAAATCTATTACCGAGGTGGGCTCAAAATGATTATTACCCGAAGCGTAGCTGAGGGTAATAGTCATTTTGAGCCCACCGAGGTAATAGATTGCCTATCACAATCAAGCACATTCGTTAGTTGTTTTATATCACTCATCAATATCAGTGATTGTGTTCAGCTTATAGCAAAATAAGTGATAATCTCTGAATATTTCATAAAATCGGTTGTAAATTTTGATATAAAAATCAATCGACATTAATGAAGCCAGTATGAGCCTACAGAACCACGGCGCATCTAATACGCTTAAAGTCATTGTTATTTTGCGCACACAATCACAAAGACGCAAAACTGAGTGCGCACCAACGCGCTGGCAGTTGCGCACATACGCGATGAATGCGTGCTAGCGCTCCCACGGATGTGCTTATTGGCTGTCTTGGCGTTCTTCTTCCCAGGGTGTTAGTTTTTACCAGTAATGTCAATCACGTGACTAGAACGTGTGCGCCATAGAGTACTGCACAAATTTGATCGCGTGTGCATTTTGCTTAAACACATGATCTATGGGACGAAAGCGTAACGAACTTTTAGTGTTAATTTTTTGCTAACAGCCCGGTCACATGATTGCGCGGGGATTGCGCGTGTTGTCCAAAACTATCATTTGTCAAATACAATGGTAAAACGATCTTATGAGGGATATAATGCAAATTAACGCATTTAAAAACAGGGCAAAATAAGAAATTTGATTTATAAACAATAAACAACTAAATTATTGGTCAATTATGGGAAAATATTGTCATTCCTTAGGTTTATATTTCATCTTGAAGTAAGCGGAGAAGTAAAGGTTCTGTTCGGGCAAGTAAAATTTGAAAATTTATGATTTTACTTCACGAATGTATAGAATTAGGTTAGTGTGGAGGCTTGAATTAAGATACAATGTGCGCAAAGTTTGATTTTACGATCATACTTACCGTCACATATTTATTGAGCAGAGAACTGGTTGGTTGCAGTGAAGATAGCGAGAACTTCTCCAGTCCCACCAGAGCAGAGTCCAGGTTGGAAGCCTGCTCAACGTGTGACATTTTTTTTGCTGAAAAGTTCATCATAATATATATAAATTAGAAAAACAAATATCAGATGTGCAATGTTGAGCATGCTCAATTTGATAGGTTATGTAGCATAAGAGTGAACAATAAAAAATAAAAAATGTTTCTTAATGAAAAAGGAATCTGATGATATAAATGTCAAAAAGATCTGCAATGTTGAGTATGCAAAGTGTGACAAGCTTTTGTAGTAGAGTCAACAATCATTGCCTCCCACCCAAAAAGATTTTAAAAATGGAAACAGAGTGACATTTTATACTTGAAAATAAATTGGATATTTTTGTTTGTGTACTTTCCTCCTTCTCTTGATTTGTATGGACAAGTAAAGTAAATATGTAACTTCAAATGTTACTGAAACTTCTTGCATTGGCGGCGGGCAAAAATAAGAATACCGCAATGAAAACTACCAATGTCGTTTGAAAGAGCAAACATTACTTACTCATTGTCATTGACCAAAATATTAGCAAACGAAAAGTGAGATTTCTGGAGAAATACTAATTTTTTGTGGACTTTTTCGTACATCACATCTTTGGTGTCTGAACAAAAATATGGACAAGGAAGAATCCCCAAATTAAATAAATGGAAATCCTTCAAGTAGAACAGATTTTTTTGTTATCGAAAGGCTGCACAGAATATTCCTTTCTTCGATCTAACCTTCAAATTTACTTTCAGATTGCGCAGTCTCCATCAAAATCTTGACAACACTCATGACACTGCGCGTGCTAAGAAGATGGTCATGCAGGCACGTTTTTATTTCACACTGCCATTGATGCGTGTATTAAAGTTTGCTATACACAGGGATGCATGTTAAGTCAATGGCAGGTATGCCGAATGGTCGCGCAAAGTAAAAAGACTACCGTGCTTCGTCTCTGGGAAGAAATTGTTGTTGAAATGTTGCCGTTGGTTACGAAGTCGGGGCATTCTTCTTCTTCTTCTTCTTCTTGTATAGTCTGCCTCCTTCAAACTTGAAGATTCTTGCAAACTTTTGTGTGTGTGTATACCACGACGAGCATGGTACATAATCTTATTCTATTATTCTAAGTCCAATAACTTCTTTACACAAGTTATAACGCATTTACAAGTTCGGAATGGCCTGTACGCACGACAGACTTAGCCACGGCCTTCTCAGATGGCGACGGAAGGCATCTGCTGAAGGGGCAGAGGCAGTACTCGCGAGTAGGGCGTTCCAGTCTCTCACTGTCTTTGGGAAGAAGGACTGCTTGTTATCATCCAGTCGCGAGAACGGGACTTAATGATATCCTCTTGAGTGGACAAAACGAGTGGGTCCGATCACAGGTGTGATGTAGGCTTGGGTTGGGAAGGGAACTACTGGGTTGTGCAGTTTATATACATCATGGTCAGCCTCATATCTTCCCTTCTCTGTTGTAGGATAGACCATTCGAGCTCCCTCTGGCTCAGCATGTCATCTACACTGGATGTGTAGTGGTAGCGGTTCAGTACGAATCGTGCCGCTCTTCTTTGGACCATCTCCAATTGGTGGACACTCTTGTTGGTAGTTGGGTCCCATACTGCAGCGCTATACTCCACCAGTGGACGAACCAGAGCCTTAGTTATACGCAGTAGCGCAGCCAAGTTCAAGGTTAGATTGTTAATTCGATTGTCATTATCGCATGACTTGGTCTTGCATCTTGGCAGTTTAACTTGAAAATGTTTTAGATATGGTTGAGAGACCCCCACATCGGCACCCTAAAACATTTCTGACATTTTTATACAAATTTCTTGAAATTGTACTCACACATTGAGAAAATAGTGCAGATTCCGATGCCATGATCAGATTTGCGATGTATTAATTATATTTTGAGATAGCGCCTTCGAACGTGCGCGTTGTTTTTTGCTTCACGAGTTCGAAGCGTTTTTTATACCGGCACCCCCACAACTCTCGTCGACAACGCACGCAACTCAAAATTTCTTGTGCAATGTTAATTTTGTTGGCATCATTTCACAAATTTACTCGTAGCGGACGATCTACGCATTATTTCTCCTCAAAATTTCGACCAGTTTAGTACCTAAGGCCAAGGGTAGCGCGCATCATCACATGCGCGATTTTTCACAACACGCGCAAAAACAAATATAACGCAGGGTGCCGATAAAAAAAAACAGTGCCGATGCCGATGACGATCACATCTACCATTTACACGCAATATATGCTAATGCGCTGGAGATAACAATACCGGCCATTCGTACACTGTTGCCGTTCAACAGTTGACCGCCGTGTTTTAGGACGCATCGGTAAGGAAAACGGACGGGAAATAATCATTTTATTTCTACATCTTGCGGTCTTCAAAACAACAAAGTCGGTAATTATTATCAAAGTATATAAATTGTTCGGTACTTCGGTTGGATATGCTGAAAAACTCCTACACTACAGGATCAGAGCATCACTCATGTGTGATGACGATGACGATGTAGTAGTAGTATGGTAGGTGTACTACACATCGGCACTGTTTTTAATATCGGCACCCCGCGTAATATTTGTTTTTGCGCGTGTTGTAAAAAATCGCGCATGAGATGATGCGCGCTACCCTTAGTCTTAGAAACTGAACTGGTCAAAATTTTGAGGAGAAATAATGCGTAGATCGTCCGCTACGAGTAATACAAGTAAATACGATAAATAATACCAACATCGAACAAGAAATGTTGAGTTGCGTGCATTGTCAATGAGGGTTGAGGGGGTGCCGGTATTAAAAACACTTTGAACACGTGAAGCCAAAAAACAATGTGCGCGTTCGAAGGCGATATCTCGAAATATAATTAATATATCGCAAATCTGATCATCGCATCGGAATCTGCACTATTTTCTCAATATGTGAGTACAATTTCAAGAAATTTGAATGATTTTTAAGTCTTAAACTGTCGGAAATGTTTTAGGGTGCCGATGCGGGGGTCACTCAATCATACACCTACCATCGCTCACGCAGCAGCGTGAGCCTCTTGACTTGCAGGGGTGACCTACCATCATGACCATACATCAAATTCTCAGAATATGAGGCATCCTTGAGGACATTGGCCTTGCAGGTCAAGGCCAGGGGTTAACTGCATGTTGCATTAACTGAATATGAGGACTAAGGAGTAAAGCCCTTGCCCTTGCCTTGGCCTTGCTGCGCTTTTTTTTTGTTGCAAGGGGAATGCAAGAGGAGTTATCAAGGCATTTCCCGCCCGAACTTCGGCCTAGCCTTTGGACGTCGCGCCGTAGCCTGCGCCGCGCCTCGCCCAGCCTCTTCCATTCAAAATAACGAGCAGTTAAGCCCGCAGATTGGCACATTAATAGACTCTAACCTGTATCTTTTAATATTTACATATCTTTGCCCACTTTCAAAGAATACTGCGAGACAATAATATTATGAAATCAGGAAGGTTGAAATGGAATAAAATAAATTTGAAATTTGAATTCGAATTACTTACCCGGTTTAGTTGATCAATGACAACAACAATACATGCACTGCATCATTATACAAAATACACGGATTTGAATATTGCTAGCACTTATATTAAGCGGTAATAATCACCGATCATGCCATATGTACAGCCCCAATATGGTATACAAAATAGATTGTCGTCTGCTAGAGCTAAATCCACTTTGCTTTTGAAATTGTTTTGGAATTGCAAAACTAGAGAAAATGTATTGTTAATATCTGAATAGACCCACCTTTTGAAAGCGATGTTGCTGAAATGTACTAAGTGTTGAACTCTTGGTTGCATGGTACTTGGTACAAAATAATACGTACTCCATACCGTATGTCCCCCCCAAAAATACAATCAGACTTCCTGCAACGATAACTTTAAAGAAAGTAGATCAATCATAATGTTATTTCAGGGTATGAAACTATAACTTATTACCTACATCTTGCAGAAAACCCTATTTGATTTGCTTCAGTGGTCATGGAGAATGGGGATCTTTAGAAATCATTGTCATGGGTCCGTTTCTTACAAGTTTGACACTTGGATGCTCTTGGCACCCATATGAAACAATATATTTTGCTCACAATTGTCAGGGCAACTAACAAATGAATTCAAATTCTGTGCATACCTTAATATCAATGGTGTGTACTCGTGTGAGTTTTTGTTGTTGAAAGATGTATTGATCTCTCAGAAAAAAGATAAGAAAAAGCCATAAGGAGGAAGAGCTCAAATCAAGTCTTCCATGACTTTCTCTCTTATTTAACCATTCATTTTCAC
Source organism: Echinarachnius parma (assembly GCA_037951105.1). Taxonomy (NCBI): domain Eukaryota; kingdom Metazoa; phylum Echinodermata; class Echinoidea; order Clypeasteroida; family Echinarachniidae; genus Echinarachnius; species Echinarachnius parma. Next base: position 53,554 of record JBAMJV010000527.1, on the reverse strand, counting down.
ACCTTACCAATGTTTGCAAAACTCATAAATATGATTCCCCTTTACTTCATTTCATTCATTGTTTATTTCGTTAGTTGAAAATGAAAGGAAACAAGCAGTCACTTTCTCAAAAGATATTTTTCTGCGAGAACAAAATGAACAACTTCGTATTTGTAAGGCGTGAACACTGCGTGAACACAATGGACAACGCGTCTCCTTACAAAACCTGGAGGGAAGGGACATCTGACATGATTTCTAAAGATCCCCATTCTCCATGACCACTGAAGCATATCGAATATGGTTTTCTGCAAGATGTAGGTAATAAGTTATAGTTTCATACCCTGAAAAAGCATTATGATAGATCTACTATCTTTAAAGTTATCGTGGCAGAAAGTCCGATTGTATTTTTTTTGGGACATACGGTATAGGAGTTTTTACTGGAGGTGGGTCCGAAAAAGTGGTTATAAGTACTCGTGCTCGTGTATTGGCAAAACGGGTATGTGCCGCTTCAAATACCCTCTTTTTCAGAATGATCTTTTGGCGGGGATGTGCCTCAGCCAACTTCAAAGCGGGGGTCTATATTAAGGAGTACCCCCCCCCCCCCCCCCGGTCCGTTGACCCCTATAAGGACAGAACGGGGACAGAACGGTCCTTACCCAGCGCATTCTGGAATATATGAAGTGAGGGCTGGTTTACTGTAGATTGAAGTAGTTTATTCCACTCAGTGGTTGTACGAACGAAAAATGAAAAATAAACAGTTGTGAATAACAGTTGTGGGAAACAGTGAATAATTAAAACAGTAATGTATGGATTATAAGGGAGATACAACTGAGTGAAGAGTGTAACTTCTTGTTGGGTGTGGTCGCGTAGCAAAATTCACACTTAGGTAATTAAATTCATACAATTAATCAATATTTTCAATAGATCTTTAAACAATTTGGTTTAAAAAAATACTTTTTGTAGAGCTACGTGTGCGCAAGTCAATTATTTATTATTATTTTTGTGCCTACGTGAACGATTTTGGGCGAACCTTATATGTATCCGTTCTTTGTTTTTGTTTATAAAAATGTAACCCTTAATTTTGTATTGTTTTGGCAAGTATATTGTGCTTGTTTTGTTTTGTTTGTTTGTTTGTTGTTTTTTTTTGGGGGGGGGGGGGGGGGGTGGGAGGGAGGTCACGCCATGCACCAAGTTTCTATTAATTCCTATTTTCTTCAAGTTTGTGGTTTCTAGAAATGTGCTAGTTGTGTATCATTATGACGTCACTGCGTGCTTGTCATTTTGTAATGCTTATTAATTTTTTTATTAAAATGATTAAAACAATTATATATTGTGACGTCATGATGCGCACTTGACTACTGTCATAAATGCCACGACCGAAATAATGATAGCAGCGAAGAAAATAGCAACATTATTTTTCCGGCAAACAGACCAACATACTAAGGAGAACGAGATGTAAGTTGTAATTTCTTTTTGATCATTCAGTTGATAACGTGTATGCTGGTGCACATAATAACATGATTGATTATCCTGTCTGTTTTTATTCTCCTCACATTCTCCTCACTTATTGTCTTCGCGAAATAGCATTTCAAATCCCGAGGTAACATTCCATGATTTCCCGGACAACAAAGTTAACATGCTTCATTAGTATTTAAAGAGATAATTAATGCGTAGTTAAAAAGGGCACTTTAAATATTGCTTTGTTGCGAGGTAGAGAGTAGGAATTTTAATAACACATCGATCATTTTCCTGAAAAAGAACAATGTTTGATCAAAATTTGTCTGCACCCCCCCCCCCCCCCCCCCCCCCCCCTGTTTCATAAAACTTGTCCAGTTATTGTAACTATTACTAATCGGTCAATAGCCAATCAGGATGGAGCATTTCAGCTGTTGCCATGGCAGTTCATATACTTGGAGACTTATCAGAATAAAGGCGCCGTCAAACCAAGTCCGACACGACACCACGACACGACAAAACGACATGCCTCACGACACAAAAAAATCGATAATGTACAAACTCTATTTACCCGTCACACCGAACACGACATCGTGTCGTGTGTCGTGCCTGTGTCGTGATGGGATTTTTTTGTCGTGTCATCGAATCGCTCCGAGAGCGATTTTTCCAGCACGACACACGACACTTTGGACTTTTGGCCAATCAGAGTCGAGTATTCATGCAAGTCTGTCTTTCAGCCAAAAATATGTCAAGGAAATTCCCACCAGCGATGAATTGTCTATGGACTTTACGTGGTGAACGAGGAGTTGCACGACTGTCAAATCCACATGAAGATTGGACATTTGTTGGCCATATTTTCTGCTATGGAAGGTAAATATTGAAAAATATCATGTGTATTATAGACCATCCTAGTAAATATTATAAATGTATTACTCATTTGGGCGCCCAAATTGATAAGAAGTAATGTTATTTGCCACAATCATATAAACGGGATTTCCATAGTCCCATGTGTGGTCAAATATGTTGTGAAAACAATGGACAGTCAACACAGCACTGTTACTTCGCTCTTTCACTGTAATTTCACTTCTTTTGGAACATAACTGTGATTATTTACAACGTTCTACGTATATTTGAGATCTTGTGACAAATCATTATTTGACTTTGTTGTTCACCGACACTAAATTGTATACTCGGTGAGTCAAGCTAACCGAGAATTCAGAGAGTGAGACTGGAGTCCTGACTCTAGTCTGACTCTGAGAGACCGAGTGATACTCAGTGATAGTGATATTATAATAAGTGGTATTAGTTATGAATGATTTGGCCTCAGTAATAACTTATATTTTAAGTTTGGCCCTGCCTTGGGCGTGGGCTTTAGCATGCTTGACTGATCGTGCACAGATCACAATGAAATAGGCCTAGGTAGGTAGGTGAACTGAATGAAAGTCTAGGACTAGGCCTAGGTCTAACTAGTCTAGCATAGCTAGGCTAGCTAGACTCTAGTCCTGGACCTGGTCGAGTCACAAAGGTCGAAGTGTATGAGTTTATGACTCTGTATCTGTACTCTGTAGCTTTGGGCTTGATGATAGCGTGGTCTTAACAATCATTTAAGACCATCTCAAGTCATTGATTAGTAGTCGTGGTTTAAAAATAAAATGATATTTTTACAATCTATCTACAGTTCTACACCATGGCACGCGACAGAGACAGGCGTTGTGACTAGACCCGGTCTAGTAAGACCAGGACTCGGTTCCCTAGCAATGCCTTATTTCTGTGCGTCATGCATGCCAAACTTATCTGGGCCAAATAATTCAAAATCATCGGGTAGAACTAGAAGTACTAAAGCTAAAATAAGGCTATTTAGTTCAGAGGATTTAAGAATTATGTGTATAGTGTATTAGTGTTAATGGTGTTAAGTTTGTACTTGATACAATCCCTTATACAATTTATTTTTTCATTAGCAAGGCATGGGTAATAAATCTCTGTTCATTTCTTTCTTTCATCAACAGGTTACAATCTAGCTAGACAGCCTCCATCCAGTGCCTGTCTTGACGAAGGAACACCAGGGAAAACCTTTGAGAAGTTGTTCTACATGGACAGCACTTGGACCAACCATTTACAATCTATACATTAAGTTTGGTAGAACATGTAGATATAGTTGACACATGCCTTGAAGATGAATTGCCATTTGTCAGTACAATGTTATGCACATTTCATTACTCAAATTCAAATTTCATCTGCATAATTCAGGGTACAAATTAATATCTAACATCGGAGTTTGATAAATTTTGTGTCTGTTTGGTGATGCACTTATAGCACAGTGGTGTAGCCTGGTCCAACTGATTCATGATTGCAAGCACACTACACATTTTTTTTTTTTTTTTTACCGTATTGCACCCCCCTCCCCCCCCCCCCTCAGTAAAAGGGGGGGGGGGGCAATGTTCCGCCAGAGCTACACCACTTATGTTTGCAATTTTAAAATAAAAGTGATATCAACTTATGTGTGTTTTTTCTTTATCTTTATTTTCAGTTGTGTTGAAGGATCTGGATTGTATGGTGACTGTCAGAAGTAATCAATGTACCAAGATCTAAAGCAGCTTGAGTTCTCCTTGTAAAATTAAAATACTGTAGTTTTTATGTCTTGCATCATACAAGGTATGTAAACTATGATGTAGGATGGTTACTTAAGTAACGTTTGACTGATACTAAACTATCCCTTAACCCTAATCCCATTAGGGGGGGGGGCCTTTTAGGCCCCCCCCCTGTCGTTTTTTTCGACGTGCATCTAGACCGATTAGAATTTCACGTTCAAACTTCATGACTGTTTTGATATATAATTCACCCGGTCGGACTTGTAGAACTGATTTTAGAGGTGGATAATTGCTCAGCCGTCACAATAAAATGCAATTTTTGTACAGGTTTCTATGTAATTCATATATCCGATGCCATGTAAACTCCAAATCTGTTATAATTGTTACATTGAATCATAATTTTGATTATTGCTTTGTTATTAGTTTAATTCATACACTTCAGAGATAAGTTCTACTTAAAAAACAAAACAAAAAAACAAAAAAACAATAAAATACATGAAGATTTGAAACTTCATATTTATCATTGAGATACTCAAAAGAAATTTTTTACAGAAAACCTGAAGAAATCCTGTAATTTCTCTTGATTTTAGATGAAAATCCAAATTTTCCCCAAATTCGTCAAAAATTTGCATATTCAAAATTTTAATTAATTATTAAAAAAAAAAAAAATGCTCAATTATTTTTTTTTTTTTAAATTCTTATTCTACTCGACTTGTTTTACGTATGTGCCAATTTTCAAGTCAATCGGTCCATTCGTTGCCGAGATTTGAGGGGGGGGGGGGCCTAAAAGGCCCCCCCCCCCCCCCCCTAATGGACTCGAGTGATCAAAATAACCCAATGGGATTAGGGTTAAACAAGAGATAAAGTAAATAATGCATGATCAGTCTTACTTTATTTCTTGTTAATAGGAACATGGACTTAACATAAGATATGTGTACATGTGGGAATTCTTAAACTACATTAGTATTTCTGGAAGAGAGCTCTTGAGTGCACATGTTTTAACATTTCAAGCATAAAGAATGTAATGGTCATGTTTTCAAACGGACTATAACATTCGAGATGTGTGTTTCTCAGAGGGACTCGGATGGGAATGTCCCACAGTGGTAAATACCCAATGTGAAATTGCCAACATATTGTTATAAATCTTTTTAGATTGCCATTCAGTTAAATGAGGAAGCTCATTTTTTGGGAGTTAGACACTTAACTGGTTTTACTTTAAAGGGACTTAGTATTATTGTCCAAATTTTCAAATTCCAATTGGAATTTTAACGGAACCTTCACTCCTACCTTGTTTTATTCGTATTAACAATAAAAGCATGGGACAGGGTTCAAATTTTCATTGCGTTAAAAAGATATTTATAATTGAAGTTTTCAGATGTTCAATTATCCACTGTTAAAACCGTGTACAAAGTGAGTGAAATGAGTTCGTGAATTATATCACTTTGCAATTTGCTTATTACTCAGCCATGTAATGTACATACACATTTTATTAACCATGTCCATGCATCAATTTTTTCACTTTTCAACAAAGTTACTATATCCCTTTAAATAATGTATGTTCTTCTAAATGTCACACCATTCTGTTATATTTATATTTCACAATTTTATATTGTAAATGTATTTTAAATGCAGCATGTGTGGCTGCCAAACATTGGTGTTTAATAATGGAAAATTCTTAATTTAATCACATATAATTCAGAAGAATTCATATGACTGAAGTCTAAGATATAAGTTTTTGCGAAACTAATGGATTAATTTTAGACTTAAATAAGAGAGCCCCCTGAATTGCATTTTTATGTTGTTATGATACTAATATTTCCTTTGAATTCCAGTAGGCTAGCTCTCCTTTTTAAGTATTAAATGTCATCGAACATTCAAGGACGTTTCAAAACATTAGTTGTATAATATTTTGTTCAGGTTGCAAGCTGAAAGGCTAATGTAAGATTTTAAAGCCTTTCACTGTTGAGTAGTCATGGTGAAGAGATACTAAGGTAAACTCCTTTATATCAATATTCCATTTATTACATTATGCGACTGTCTTTAGAAAATAAGAATATGTATGCTTTCTGTAATGGTTTGGTTACAAACGGGAAAAGGTATCTGGATCAGTATGATGTTTATTTTCATGTTACAATACAATGTTGTGTCGTTGGAACTTGGTTGATTGTTAGACACTTGAGATTAGTACTACTTGAGATAAATGGAGGATTTTTATAAACAAACTCTATGATTATATAATATAATATTGACTTTCTTCAAAGTATTCTTTCAAACAAACACAATGGAACATTACACATTCATATAATTTTAGAGTATTTGCTCAATCAATGATTATTATAATTAATGTTAATATATTAGTGTTATTCTTATGTTCTGTACGTACTTGATTTTATTTCAAGTGAGTGAGATTTCCCATAATTGTTCTTCTACAAAAGATATATTTTTGATTAATATATTAAAGGATTGATGTTTAAACAAATATTTTCTGTTTACTTCATGATTTTTTGTTATTATAATACTATGACACTTTTTATTTGAAACGAACAGAATGATCTTTGTAGAAATTACATTAATGAATGTGCATAAAATGTATCTACATATCGTGTGTTTAGTAGAACTTAGTTCAAAAGGGCGCTAAATTTTTTTTCATAGGCATGTATGCAAAGTTTGTCAAAGAATCCTGCTTTTCAGTCTCCAAAGTTATAATAGTGGATTTAGCACCTTTTGGAAGCTCGTGAGTGTGTGCGTTGGTGTGTGCGTGTTTGTCTATGTGTGTGTGTGTTTATGCGTGTGTGTGTGTGTGTGTATGTGTGTTTGTGTATGTGCGTGTGTGTTTATGCGTGCGTGCGTGTGTGTGTGTGTGTGTTCATGCGTTTGTGTGTTTGTGTTTGTGCGTGTGTGTTTATGCGTACGTGCGTGTGTGTGTGTGTGTTGCAAACAATATAGTGTTCAAGCGTTTGGATGCGTGTTTGTGTATGTGCGTGTGTGTTTATGCGTGCGTGCGTGTGTGTGTATGTGTCTGTTGACGCACTGTACGTGTATAAAATATGTTTGTTTGTGTGTGTGATGCGCGTTTTTGCAGCTGTATGGTAAATTAAATGAATAATGTCCTAGCTAGAGAGTAAGCATTTTGGATTCATTTTCCTTTTGTTTTACTGATTTTTTTGGATGGGGGGGGGGGGGGGGGGCGAGGAATGAGTAGAATATAAACTCACGTAATACTATACTTAGGGTCATTACACATATCATAGGCACCCCCCCCCCCCCCTCCCCCCATATCCCCCACAAAGAAAAGAGAAGAAGAAAGAAGTGGAGGGCTGTGTGTGTGTGGGGGGTGATCGAGGGGGGCTTTAAAAAGAACCATATTATATTTCAAAGGCGCTCCAGAATCATGCCTGGTGTTTCCTCCGCCCCTATATGTTCTTTGTCTTAATGATAGAGTTATGATTAATCTGTACGAACTTATGAGTCTTTGGCAATGAGTAAGGAAATATCATGTTAAAATTTCTCTAATATACTGTATTATGTCAACATAAAGTTAATAGATATATTGATGTAGATCTATCCCGTTCCGTTGGAAACTTGGAATCCCATTTTCTTTGCACGTTTTTAATCACAATTCATTTCTGGTCAGTTTCTCTATTTGAAGTTAGCTCTAGTGAAGTTAAATTTGATTTATAAAGGGATAAATGCTTCTTTTCAAAGGACTATTGTCACTGCACGAAGTAAACACGACCAATACGACATTATTGAGATTGTCGTGTGTCACGTACTGCCCTGTCGTGTGTCGTGTCGTGAGTCGTGTCGTGTGTCGTGTCGTATGTCGTGTCGTGTGTCGTGTCGTAATGTCGTGTCGTGTGTCGTGTCGGGTTTGGTTTGACGGCGCCTTAACTATTTTCTTCTGTCTTGTAACTTGTATTTTTGTAATTTGTGCATATATAGTTGTGTTGTATTTTACATTGTATTGTGCTTTTTGGTCGAATAAATAATAATAATAATAATAATAGTGGCCAAGGGCGACGCCGAGCGTGCGCGCATATAATCATGTATACAGCAGGGGGGTGTCACTGCTGCAAGAGTGCAGCGATTTTTGCTCACCGGAAGAGCCTACAACTGGTTGCATTATGGGCAACTTGGGAACTACAGTCAACCAATCACAGAGTAGTTCAAACGCGTCGTCACGGGATCGAGGTCAATAAAACAAGTTCATATGCATACGTCACAATGGCTCCCATTGTTCTCATAAGCGTGATGAAATCTAGGACAGTGCGCAGGAAAATAGGCGCGATAGTCTACGCACTGCATAGCATGATGATTGGTCAAGTATTTCTAGGTCACTACGCGATGACGTAGAGAAGTAGGCTACGGGAGCTTCAAAAATCGGTTCACTCCGCCATGTTGCCCATGTACAAAGTCTATGGGACACGTGACTTGCGCGCGTTAAGTGAGCCTTCTAGTTATAAACGGGTTGGTTTGTTTATTCATACTTCTATGGTATACAGTAATCCCTTGCGCTCTGAGTCTTTTCGATAAGCGTGATTGATTAAACGAACAATTTTTTCCGTGATCGGGATTTAGAGCGCAACGCCACAGAAATTTATATCGATCACCAGAAATGTGACCGGTTAGCCCAAATTGAGACGCGTCTTGACATTAATCATGTTTGAGTTATGCATACCATCTTGTTGTCTATGTCTCAAGCTTTAATTTGATGTTTAAATCATAAGTTTTGGTGCCTTAAAGGGAAAGTTGAGTTTTGGTAGAGAGGGCGCTAGACTACTTAATTGGTTTGTGAGGTAATGAAAAACCGAGTGTAAAATTTGAAAGAGTATAATATTTAAACAATAAAATCTTTGTTTGATCACAATCGGTTCAGAAGCGGCTGAAATATCCATAAATATAACAATTTGTAATAAACCCGGGGCCCCGGGTTTATTAGAGAATTTTGAACCAGCCGTTAAAAATTCAAAAAAATGCTTCCTCTTTTCAAAAAGTTACAAAATAGGTATTTAAATAGTTGTTGGTTATTTCTCTATCTAATCACTATTTCAACAAAGCATCACATGCGCAATATTTTATTCAAAATGGTTGAAACCGATGAGTGCAGGCCCCCCCAACTCAAAATGGAAGTTGGCCAAATTTGTAATGAAGAGAACCACCGATTGTTATGTTAATTCGACTGGCTGCCATGGTAATATTAGCGTAAATTCATTCATAATAATGCGCGGGCGCGAACTTCACAATTATCACGCACGAATTTATGGTATGCCTCTGTTATGACGTCACAATGAAAAACAATATTTTGATCCTAGTAGGGAAATCCCCTGTTTCTTGACTGTGCGCAATTAAATACATGACATCGCGTAACTGTTAGTATTGCGCGTAATTCAAATAATAGAGATGAATTAGAATACTTAAGCGTCTTTGGTATTATGAAGCGCAATTTTGCTGAGAAGTGCGTGTTTAAATGCCATGGCAACTGCTAGTGCGCAATGCGTAATTACTTTAGCTTTTTGCGTAATGTGTTAATTTATCCAATGAATCCACGTCTGATAATTTATTCAAATTAAAAAAATCTGACGTACTACCTCATTTGCATGACATTCGGTGCGTATTTTCAAAAACTTGCTGATAAAGGTGTGGCCTATCTCTGTGGTTAAAACGCTATACGCTTATTCAGTTGGGGTTCTAGTATTTATATTGTATTTCTGTGGATGAGTGTTTAGAGAGCGCCCTCTTACGTTTTAACGGCTCTTTTTGAATGATAACATGATCTTTACTACGTCATTTGTAATTTTGTGTTCCTTTCTAGTTATAACTATTATTTTGTAATGTAATGATGCAGGTTTTGGTTACTAAAATTCAGTTTCACTAAAACTGTACTCTCCTTACCAGAACTCAACTATCCCTTTAGGCTGGAATTCTCATGGAGACCTTTTTTAGCACAGTGCTAAATCGCGTCGTTTCGCGTCGTTTTACGTCAGAAGTAGGTCAAATTTAACCCACTGTTTTATGGAAAGCCGGGTAGTTACTTCTTTGCCACCATAGTCTCCATTGGCGCTTATCCTATTTTCTTTCTCATTCAATTAGCGCTTTCTACACTCGATTTTGACAGCGGAAGTTTGGAGGTTTCCACGCAAGATGAGTCCATGTTATTTATATGAAAAGTCAAATAAATCTGGCAAAATCAACGATTATTGTCAAGTTTCTACACACTTTTTTCATACTTTCTTCCAGCCAGTTATGCGTAAAAATACGCGTCAGGCGCAATGGTCTATTCATAGGTTTTGTGTTGCATTTATGAAGGATGAGAGCGCATATCTAGTACAAGCGCGCATTTATAAATAAGTGCGCATTGTTTGCAGTGTGGCGCTCCATAAAAATTTAACCCGGGCTAAATTTAACCTTTTGATGAGAATTCCACCCTTCTTCTTCTTCTTCCTTGTATAGTGCAGGCTTCATGACTGAAGATTACGCACTGCGTGTGTGGTGTACATACAGTTCAGTGAACGTACAAACAAAAAACATAAAACAAAAACAAGAACAGAGACGCGACAGCACAATAAAGCACAAACAACGCCGAGATGCAACCCTTAAGCGCCGAGATGCAACCATTTAAATGTGGAATAGATAACCGGCTGTGAAAAAAAAAAATACCACGAAAACCGCTTTCAAGTTACGGTTCGGTAACACTGTAAATAAACATGACTTCAGAAACAAATTATATATAAAAAAAACTTATATTTAGGATTACCCTTTTGGTCTGAAATGTTCACACATGATAGATTCAACTATTGATAATCTTAAAAGACAAACACATGAAACTTGATATTTTTGTTTATTTCATGACTAAATCGTCAATTTTCTCGTTGTCTCATTTAGGGCTAGCCAAACACAAATGTACTTTACAATGAGATGAAAGAACAAAGTAGGTTCATATCTTCAGTAGAAAGCAACAATCCGACGTTTGTTATACGAAATATCATAGGCGTACGAAACGGGTGGCTAGGAGACCTGATGGACTGACACTATCGGAATTGACAAAGCTAGTAGTTAACGGGATAATATCTTATAGTTTGTATAAGAATTATTGCAGATTAATAAAAAAACATTTATTACGAAATTTCGTAACGGATCTATTATCGATTATGCTATTAATGTATTACCTAATCTATATGGTTTTGACCTCAATAGGGAAAATTAACCAGTTCCTTGCGAGATTCTTAGATTCCCATAGACTTTTTAAATAGTCCCCCGGCTCCCGCTGACAAGGGGTTAAGGCGAACACATATGTGTAGGCCGGCGATTGCTATAATGTAAAAAGGAAGAAACACACAACTACAAGAACCCCTCAGATGATGCAACAAATTATGAATATCAACATGTAAACAAACTTGAATGTAGTCCTAGGCCAATGATAATAATAATACATTTAAAAAAACATGATACAAGTTCGTGTGAAGAAGAAATTGGCTATTAATGATGCAACATCATGACAACGTTTGGAGAGTGTAATACACGCGCCAATGATCCGTGACACTGACTATAAACATCGTGTTCTTGAACACATGATGATACACAACCGATAATTAATCCATTGCTGACGGGAGCCTGGTGGGCTATGTACAAAATCAATGGAGATTTCAGAACCACAAAGGGAATGAGCTATACAACAAAGCTAAACCCTGTCAAAATGATGTAAACGTCAACATAACACGTCCATTAATGTATGTTTATTAATCCGTATATAGTTATTAATGGGTCACCAGGTTCCCATAGGCAATGGGTATCAAATAGACATGGAATTCGACGAGTAAATGCTTATAATGGTATAAGAAAGTTATGAATTTTTACAAAATCTTTCTCCGGAAAAGGGGGGGGGGGGGCATTACGCCCCCCCCCCCCCCCCCTAAGATCTCGGCCGTAAATGTGCACGCATGTCAAGTCAGTGAAGTAGAATACTATGGTAAATTCAATTTTTGGGAAAATTCACTAATTTGCATATTTATAGTAATTTATGCAAATATGCTCACAACATTCATATTTTTACCCATAAATCCTATTTTATTCATAATTAACCATTGGTTTTCACTACATAATTCTTGAGACCATTTGGAATAATAATGCAGCAACAACATTTGAAACAGCCAGGATATTCCTTATGTTTTCTATTGTTTTGATATTTCTTATGTATTCCTGTGGTTTTTTTTACTTATGTATTTTATTGTTTTTTTTTTCTTCTAACTATAATTCAACTATCTTAAACCCCAAAACAAACACCTGAAATGTAAACAAGACCAAATAACCAATGATTTATCTCTTTTTAGAAAAACTGATATTTCCATATGTTTTATACATAAATCACAACATTTAGCGATTTTCGTGCTGACATGCAAAGACAAAAGGTCACGTGATTTCGTAACGGTAGGTCCCATTTTCGATTTTTTTTTTATTTATTTATTTTTTTTTAAAGATGCGCAAGACTCGAAAGAAAAAGATCACGAAGCGGAGGGGTGTGATCTTTACGCGTTCCCGAGCAATAACAAAAAACGCGGAGGGGGGGGGGGGGGTGGGGGCATAAAACCCCCCGGTCTTATTAGGGTTAACATTCGTGTGTCAGGAGGCGACTAAATAATTGAAAGGTCGTGTGAACACGGTGGTGTAAACACGCGTGAATGATTTGTGACACCAGCAATTATCTTCACCATCATACACATTTTTTTTTCAATAAAGGGACATTCGTCCTTCTCTGAATCGAACCCCATTCGTGCTGGATATTGAGTATATGGGAGTAGTAAAAACGCTATAAACTTGACGAACCATGTTCTTAAACATTGGTTAAAGCCAAAAAACAGTATTGGGAAAGTTACCGAAAATATCTTTATTGGCCAAACCAATTGATCAGTATTGTTGAAATAGTATAAAAATGGGCTTGTGTGGAAAATCCGAACCTAAATGAAGAAATATCAGTAAAAAACGTTTATGAAAGTCGGCGATATCTGTCAATGCATTGATAGTTTTCTAATTTTTGCAAATTTATCAATTAGCAGGCGGTTTCCTGGCCGAATTTGCATAATCCCATACGGTATTAGTAAAAATATATTCTTTCACATGGTTGATAATAAGAGCGTACATTTCATTTTTTGTGTGTGGGGCGTTTCCCATTACTGTCATGTAGCTTTAAAACATCATTAAATTTAAGTCAGCCAATTTAATCTATGGTGTTGACGCGTCAAAAGGGGAATTCAGAAAAGAAGCATCAACCAGATGTATATTAAAGGGATGCCTGTAAAGTGTCTAACTCCACGAAAACTACTTTGAGCTTCCTCGTTTCTCTTCTACCGTGTTGTTTAGCTTATGGTAAGAGAAGAATAAAATAGGGTTAGATTTGTTCAAATGCCCCTTTAGTATGACGATATCTATCATTCAGCTCAAGAGCGTTAATGAACGGTCATAAACCTCATAAACGTCATACAGTAATTCGTTGTAAAAGGTGACGCATATTTTCGCTTTTTTAACCAGGAAAGCAGTTTTCTTTTTCAATGAAACATTCACACATCATTCGGACATATCTTACAATGATTTTGGTAAAGGATTAAAGAATTTTGGGCAATATCTGACAGTTTACAGGACAACATGTGTGCATTAGTCAATACGTGGTCACACATGTTACATTTTTAACCCGTAGCTTATGGCCGCATTCCGTTATGTATCAACTTGGGGCCTCGAACACAGTTCGATCACATGCTGCTTCTACGAGGTCCCGGCTATTATTTATAAAGTGTACATTTGATTGTTTATTTATTTTATTTTTTATTTGCCAACAATTAAACTTGAACTCTTTGGGAATGTCATACTTCAAGAACGGTTTGTTGTACCCCAATTTCAAAATATTGCACTATAACGCTCATGTACGAGCATGGGCGCCAACAGGCGGGGACGGGGGGACTTATCCCCCCCCTCCCACTTTTGAAGTGGAGGGGATTACCCCCCCCCCCCCCCCCCCACCCCTCCCGCACACTTTTTCATATTACGTATGTTTGATTCTATAGTTTGCACTATATACATAATGTGAAATATCTGATCAGTATACCAAATCGCACAATTTTAACCCAAAAAATGCAAAAGCTCCCTATAGTGGGAGGGGGGCGCCCTCTCCCACACCCTCGCATTACCCCCACCCCCCTCACTTTTGAGAAGCTGTTGACGCCCTTGTGTACGAGTCAGCAGGCTAATGCAACTTGTTAGGGGAATTCATACACGGATGAAAGGTCGTGTGAACATGAGTAACCCGTCAATGACGCAGAAACCTGACAACGTCAGGGAATCCACGCTTCAATGATTTGTGACTCAAACGATTTGCCTCATATCAGTTCGTTTAATTATGAACGGTATACAAGAGTTACATTTTGTTCAAACTTTTGTTTTTGCTTTGATATTTTGCCCTTTTGGAAATAATGTAAAGACAATGTGATCCCGCCCCCCCCCCTTCTCTATCTTTTTCTCGTAACCAGTGGCGTACCCAGGATTTTTTCAAGGGGGGGGGGGGGTAGTCGTAGAAAATTTTCGAAGCCGAGACCAAGTACCTTCAACATTTCTTGAGACCGAGACCAGCACCGGTCAAAAATTTTCGAGGCCGAGACCAAGACCATTGGTTGAGAATCCTGTAAGCGGGGGGGGGGGGGGGGGGGGGGTAGTCGAAGAACATTTTCGAATCCGAGACCAAGTACCTTCAAAATATTCGAGACCGAGACCAGGACCGTTCACAAATTTTCAAGGCCAAGACCAAGACCATTGGTTGAGAATCTTGTAAGCGGGGGGGGGGGGGGGGGGGAGGGGGGTGTCCGTAGAAAATTTTCGAAGCCGAGACCAAGAAGTTTCAACATTTTTGAGGCCGGGACCAGGGTTCTTCGCACTTTTCGAGGCCGAGACCATCGATAATGAGCTTAAATGTGGTCTTGATACCAGCTACAAGTTGAAAAGGGGGGGGGGGGGGGGTTCAAACCCCCCAAAACAGTAATTTTTGGGTCAAAGGGGGGGGGGGGTTTGAACCCCCCCCCCCCCCCCCTCCTGGTTACGCGTATGCTCGTAACTATACGCCACTGTGTATCAATTTTGTTTTTCTTTCGTCATTTTTGTCAGTAGCGTAATATTCCCTTTCATTCTCTGAAGTATTTCGCCACTCTGGCAAGTTTGAACATAATTATTCAATTATTGCCATTTACAATAACATTCTCGTGTTGGAAATCTACTTTGACCAAATAATTTCTTCTGCTCTTTTTTTTTTTTTTTTTTTGTGCGAAATGAAATGAGAGCGAGACCCCTGGCGACGTATGTATCAAATTTCACCAATAATCGTTGCGTTTGAATTGATTTCCATGAACCCTTACCCAGCTGCTGGATGTCGTAATTTGATAATGAAGTGCCAAACCGTTTCAAAATTGATTCACATGTCTGGTTCGCGTGGATGAAGTAACGTTTAATCAAGTGCTGCTTCAAGCGTTAAAAATATAGAAAATTTCATTTCACTATCATATGCACGTCGGTGAATTCCATTAATTCTCACTGAATCAATATCTTATGTTATCTAATTGAATGGATGTCGAATGTTTTGTTAAAAAAAACTCCCTAAAACAAAAAAGTTAAAACGTGATCCTTCTATACATCTATTTACAAGTAAAAGCAGATTAGCAAATGTATTGTATTGCAAACCTAACGGACGCTATAATGAATTTATATTGTCAGAAAAGGAATTGTAGATTAATTAGAGAGCTTTCAGTTAATATTTGATTTAGTGTAATTACACATAAATCAAGTATGCACTAGAATAGCCGGCTAATGATTGTTTGAACAAATATTATTGATTCAACCATGCCGACGTTGCGATCTTGTGTTATATATTTCTCTTCATTTAATCGATTATTAATTACAAACTTAATTATGTATCCCTCTCTGACCTCCGTTCCAATGTACATAATAGTTGTACATCTTGATTGTGATGCAAACGATTTCATTAGGTAGAACAAACTTAAAGGGCATTGGTGACGTTGTCCAAATCAAGGAAAATAATTTGAAACGTGCGCGCTTCTTTTCAGCCTGATATTTGTTTCTATATAATAGTGCAACTAATGACGAGTACTTATTATGTGATATGATTATGTTATTCAATTAATAATTTTAAAAAGCTGCTGTGTGTGATCCCACGCACTTTCTCTAGAAAAGTTGATTTGATTATCATTGGGTTAGAGCCCGGTTTATATAGCTTCTGGCTAATCGAGCAATGAAAGGGTTTCATAGGAACGCCCCCCATTCAAGAGCCTTCGTGGCTCAATGGGTTGAGCACCGGTCTAGAAATCCGGAGGTCTCGGGTTTGATTCCCGGCGAAGCCTTTTTTCTTTGCTCATTTTCAATCATTTAAAATTAAAATATTTCTAGTAATTTCCCTTTGTTTGAATTCTATATTCTAAATTATGCTACCCCCCCCCCCCCGCCCCCTCACTACCCCATTCCGGCTCAGTTGACCCTGTCTATGCCTGACAAGCATTCGTCAACCACTTTCGTGGCGCTCTAATGTTCTCAATTGTCTCGTGTTTCGATAAGCTCTAGTTGTAAAATGCCTTTAGCACCGAATGATAAATTGGACGTATATTAACCAGGGGGTTTAACAGGATTATTCGTGACGGCTTCCAAGAATTCTCATGAATATATTAAATCCCAAGGGGTCAATCTTAGATATCACTTCAGTTTGGCGTAGTCCTTCACATTGTGACACGTTGTAGATGCTACAAGAGCACAAACTACAAAATTAATGTCACTCAAGATCCGAGTTCCGAATTGCGTTTTCCAGGAATCGGAATAACACTGGGGCGCAGCGTGGCCGGATTGATAGGAGGGAGAGGGTGGCGTGCACTCATTTTTAGGGGCAGACTTTATGTATTTGTTTTCAGGATTTGCCAGTCATGTTGGTATTGCTTTTGTCAAATTAGTATTATTATTATTTTATTATTATTATTTTTTTTTTTAATTTATTTATTTTTTTTTTTTTTATTTATTTATCACTGGATACACAAGTGTATGGGTCTGTAGCTTCTCTGGTATGGAAATAGTTATACAGAAAGTATACACCATGCGATCCATGATTATATCCCTCTTTCCGTTATTATCCATACAATGCGTTTGTGAAGAGAATTACAAGATTTTTGTCTCTTTTTCGACCGCCGAATATTAATTCTTACCAATGTTTACGCTGTTAGCAGTGCAAATGTACACCTCAATGGAAAAACAAGTATGTGGGTCTGTAGTATTTAGTAAGGGGCTTTGCAAAGTTAAACAAATTCCAAACATCCAAATAAGATTTGGAAGTGGGTGGGTGGGTCAAAGGCCATTTTGGATTTTAAAAATAAAAAAATTGGAAACCCCCCCCCCCCCCCCAAAAAAAAAAAATATATATATATATAAAGATTTAGTGTCAAAAACTGCACTTTACTCGTCTCAAATAATATGACTTTTAAAAAGTCATTATATAATTTGAGTTTTCTGTCCATGTCGGAGATGGAATTCAAACAAAAAAGTTTGGATAGGGTGGGGGTGGGTAGGTGGGGTGGGCTCTATTCAAATTTTATGTGGATGTTAGGAATTTGTTTATCTTTGCAGGGCCCCTAACTCTGGTATATGATAAGAGTTTGGAAGTTAGTATTGTCATATCTACCGAAGATAAACATGTATATTTTAATATCTTGAATTTCAAAGACTTAATTCTACATCTTATAAGGATTGTCATTCTCCTATAATAAAGTCTCCTATAATAAAGTGGCACTTTAATAAGTAAGTCTTTTGGACTACCAGAAAATCTTTCTAGAAGACTTACATTGGTATAAATCCAAAAGAATTGTCACCAATTTCAGTCTGTCTTGGATAAAACACAATATTCTTTGGATCTAAAAAAAAAAAATACGAGAATAAAAGAGAGTAAAATGGTACAGCTTGTTTACCGCAGAATGTTAAATATTTAGTTGAAGGAACATAAATACATTCTCTCTGAATACTTCTTAAACGTAATTTCGGCGGCGGGGCAAGGTGACGGTTAGACTAGGGGTGCGAAATGGTGTAGGTTTTTTTTCATAAGGAAGGTAACAGATATACCAAAACAAATAAACATTGGCGGTATGTTTTCCTTTGTTTACTTGTATTGGACGCAAGGACCAAAGCGACCAAGACGAATGGCAGGGGAACAATAACCAATCATACCCCCCCCCCCCCCCCCCCTCTTCTTTTAGATCCGCCATTGCGAGAATTCATTGCACATATTAATTCGTCACGTGAGAGTCATAAAGGCATTATGTTCTCTTTTTATGCCTCCGTAACGAAGTTGCCGGAGGCATCATGTTTTCGGGTTGTCCGTCCGTCCGTCCGTCCGTCCGTACGTACGTCCCGTTCTCGTTATCGCGTTATCTCAAGAACGGATTGACAGATTCTGACAAAACTTGGTACATGTATGTATCTTGGGGGGCCAATGATCTGATTAGATTTTGGGGTCATGAGGTCAAAGGTCAAAGGTCACAGAGCTCATTATATATGCAATAATAACTCGTGATCGCGTTATCTCAAGAACGGATTGACGGATTCTGACCAAACTTTGTACATGTATGTATCTTGGGGGCCGATGATCTGATTAGATTTTGGGGTCATGAGGTCAAAGGTCAAAGGTCACAGAGCTCATTATATATGCAAAAATAGGTCGTGATCGCGTTATCTCAAGAAGGGATTGACAGATTCTGACCAAACTTGGTACATGTATGTTCCTTGGAGAGCCAATGAACTGATTCGATTTTGGGGGTCATGAGGTCAAAGGTCAAAGGTCAAAGAGCTTATTTTATATGCAAGAAACAGCTCGTGATCGCGTTATCTCAAGAACCAATTGACGGATTCTGACCAAACATGGTACATGTATGTTTCTTGGGGAGCCAATGAACTGATTAGATTTTGTGGTCATGAGGTCAAAGGTCACAGGGCTTATTATATGTAAAAGTAGCTTGTGATTGGAAATCTCAAGAACTGAATATCAGATTTCAATCCAACTTGATACCTGAATGTATCTTAGGGAGCAATTGTAGTCATTAGATTTTGGGGTCATGAGGGCAAAGGTCAAGGTCACTTATAGCTCATAATTGTGATACGTCAATATCTAAAAGACAGAGTACCATCAAAATTGAGTTGACAGAATTAATTCAGTGTACATGTTGATTTGGGCTTGATATAAATAAATTGCGTAATGGCGGAGGCATCATTTTCGACTGCGCGCAGTCGAAGATCCATCTAGTTTTTAAATCAAATCAAGGCTTCTTCTGTCATGTCTGTGAAGCCAAATTTTCAGATGATACGTATTTTCAACTGTTGAAATAGAATGATATAAAACAGTTAAACAGATCTAAATTTTGGTTTGTACTGTCTTGTATAGGGCTCCCATGCTTTAAACGTAATTATCTCTGGATTACAAAAAAAGTGACTCAGCGCCCTTATCGTTCTCAACCGTTGATGTACTGCATAAGTTCATAAATCGGGTCTCTCCGAGGCACCGTCTTAACATAGTGTTCGAATTACGATACCCGAGCCAGCGCCAAAGTACGTGGTTCGTCAACTTTCTTGCAATTGCATATTTTCGACACTTCGAGAAAGTAATTTTAGGCACTCGTCATATAAAACACACACTTGTTGCTTCAGGCGCAATCTATTGAATATGGTGATGCTTGACATGCTAGAATTTCAGGAGAGATACGGGTATTTTGCTGACTACATACTATTTCCTCCCAATTTATTGAAGAGGATTTCATTTTGATTTAAAGTGATCCATATAAACTTTGTCAAATTCAGCCAAAACCACTTCAGGAGCTTTCATGTTGCTCTTAATATGACCTTGTTGTTTGGCTTATGATAACAGGATAATAAAATTGGATTGGATTTGTTCAAATGTCTTGCTAATTATGGAGATAGTTAAGATTGAATTCAATGCGTTCCAGCACGCTTTTCGACTGTAGTCAAAATCAATGAGCAGGAGCTGATACAATCTGACATATATATTTCCACTTTTTTCACTAGATACACGTTGTTTTTCTTCTATGAACATAAAGCATATCAGTCAGAAGAATCTTACAATGATATTGGTTTTATGTTTGAAGTCTCAAATATCACTTTTGGAAAATCATAAGCAGTTAATGTATCACTTTAACATACGTTACCCGTGGATTGGACTGATGAAACATTTCTTCTAAATAGCCATATTTCCCATTAAACCGGATTGCGCATTTGTCCCCAAATCCATGCTCCATTAACAAATTATTCTAACGATATTTTGTTATGCCATATCATAATAATATAACGGATTTGTATAGCGCATAATGCAGAGCAGCCTCTAAGCGCTTTCATTTATTATTATCCCTGGTCATTTGGTACAGTTCAGACCCACACAGTTATCTTTCACACATTCTCAACTCCCTGGGGAGCATACTAGCCGCTGGCAACCATATAGGTGCACCGGGCTAATGTTCACCAGACCAGGTACCCATTTATACACCTGGGTAGTCATGGCTATAGTATAAAAAAAACATACTTATGATACAATCGAAATTTGATGTCATATAGCAATAGTAATTATACTATATACATTTATGTTAAAAGGATAGTTGAGTTCTGGTATTTAAAGAGAAAATAGTTTTGGTCAAACTAAATTTTAGTAAGCAAAACCTGCACCATTACATTACAAACTAATAGTTATAACTCCACCATGCTCGAAAGGAACACAAAATTACAAATGACTAAGTAAAAAGCCTGTTATCATTCAAAAAGAGGCGTTAAAACTCAAGAGGGTGCTCTCTATACACTCATCGGTTTCAACTATTTTAAATAAGATATAGTGCATGTGATGTTTTGTTGAAATAGTGATTAGATAGAGAGATGATTAACAACTATCTAAAAACCTCTTTGAAAAAGAGGAAGCATTTAAAAAAATATTTTTACGGCTGGTTCAAAATTGTCGAATAATTGTGGGGCCCCACATTTATTTCAAATGGTTATATTTATGGATATTTCAGCCATTTCTGAACCGATTGTGATCAAATAAAGTTTATTATGTCATTAAAATTGTATGCTCTTTCGAATTTGACACTTAGTTTTTCATTATCTCACAAATCTATCTCTATTTTGTGTAGCGCCCTCTATACCAAAACTCAACTATCCCTTTAATACCTACATGACATGCATTTTCTTGTATAAACATAACATTAATTGTATTTTGTTTATTCATCCCATACTGTATAATAATTTGTTAGTATGTATTATCATGATTATTAATTATATATTTCATAAACTTGAATATATAAGCTAACGCTGCGTCTCAATCGAGGAGTAACATCTTAATACACTTTCCATTTCCAACTTCAATCTGCCCCTCGATTTCGGGGGGTAGCCTCATCCGTTCGATACACCTCGCCCGCCAGCCCCCGGGTGGAATCAATCACAGCGAAGCTCATATTCACACAGGCACGCTAGTTAGCGCGGCAGCGAGATTTCGATCCGGACTTCAAGATTTATTTTGGTTCTCCCTTCTTAATCACCTCCAAGACCTTGGGTTAGAGGACCGATCTGGGTAGTCAAAGACTATATATTTTGTTTGTGTCTAAAGTAATATAAAAGGGATTTATCGTAGTGATGCTGCCGCTTCAGTTGCCGAGAGTAAATACAAATATTACGTGAATCTGCAATCATTGTACATAATATATAGTGTGTGAATTTATTCATGTAAAAGAAGTGGTTTATGGCCGAAATATGAACGATAACGCAAGCTGCATTTGGGAATTTGCTGACTCTTGAAATAATATATGTTTTTGTTTAATGACTCCTAGTATATTGACAAAATATAATCATGAATAATGTAATACAGTAGGAGAAAAATAAGAAATTAGACCTGATTCACGCTTCTATTAGAAGGAAATCACAAGACAAACAAAATTTGTAGTTCAAACTAGTTGATCCCATAAAGGGAGCTAGTAACTTTGTTGACAAGTGCGAAAAGAGATGCGTGGTTAATAAAAATGTGTTTTGGTGTGATCTGATATGATATTGTCCAGAAAGTAATGTGTGAAGATTTCAAGTTAATTGGATGTTATTTGGCCGAGAAATGAGCGAAAATGAAAAGTGATATTCACTTAATACTCATTGCAATTACTTTGTACACGGCTTAAATGATCCCGTAGATAATTTAACATTTAAAAGTCCCTTTAAGTAGCGGCACTGTGAGCGTATTTGCATTTGTAGCTAGCTAATCACGTAACGCTCCAACCCGGATTTCAAAATATAATTTCGTTCTCCCTTCTTCCCGACGAAGACCTTGGGCAACGGGGAGCGCTGGGGGTACTGTAGTCGGTCTTAGAATGAATATGGTAGCAAAGGAAATATTCCAGGTCGATAGCTTAAATCCAAAATGTGGAACGTGCTGATCACGAAAGCTTCGATATGGGTTTCAAACTTATTTCCGTTCTCCCTTGGGTCTAGACTAGGGAGCGTATATAGGGAAGGACACAGACATATCCATCATGTCCATGAGCTCTGAATTCTTAAGGAGCAGTTTGAGCTTAAATGGATCTAATAACATTGTCGAACATCCACAAACTTACTTCGAACTGTATATACATTAGCTTCGATATGGATATCAAACAATGTTTGTACCCCTATATTGGGATAGGTAAGGGGAACGTTGGAATAGTTACCAGAGAGGTGGGAAGACAGAATGTTCCCTGTATTATTAATGAACACTGTAAGCAGTGACGTAGCCAGGAATATTGCAAAAGGGGGCGCTCAAACCTACAAAGAGGGGCTCAAACATGCGAGTGCGTAAGTGCGAACTGTTTTGGGCCTATCTTAGGGCCTCTAGAGTGAAACCAGGGGCTCCGCCCCCGGAGCTTTTGGATTTGTATTAGTCAAAACCCCAACTCGGCTTACAAGCAACATTTTTTTTTTAAAGATGAGAGGGGCTCGCGCCGAGGAGCCCCCCCCCCCCCTCCCCCCCCCCCCACCCCCCTCGCTACGCCAGTGACTGTCCGGATTTCATAATTTATTCACAATTCCATTTGCTAGCCACTATTTCAACAACATGTACCTTAGTGTATTGTTTATACCACCCACACGTTCACATGTTTTTAATCCGGTTGTACTTTATTTACGTTTTCCATTTCACCTCGATTGTATTTCTGCCTACCATTGTTAGCGCAGCTGTGATGAAATATTAACTTTCAGTGATGCATAAATGATGCTAGTTAAATAATTCATTCTGTATGTCAACTTTTTATACTACTACTTTCAACAACAAAAGGTCAACGTTATAAGTGTACACAACATCATATTCAGAGGAACTATCTAACACGCATGGTCCCAAAGGTTGAACCAACTATGCTTCCATATCCCCCCCCCCCCCCCCCCCCCCCGCCCCAAAGCCGACGGTGTGGGTAGACTCAGGTGACGTCACTGACTGACATCGTCATCGACTTCGGTGGTTTTTGTTTTGTTCATGCTGTATGCAACATGTCCAACTTCTATTACGGATTGTAGAATCGTTTTATTTCAAAAGAGAAACATAAACAGCAAGGACAAAGACTGCTGCAAATGTTGAAGGTTCCTCTTTGCAAAGTTACAAAACTGGCATGTTTATAGAGCAGCGCAGTTTATTGATTTGTTATATTTACAATAATTATATGAACACGAAGTGTTTTTTTTAATTTTTATTTTACTTCATCAGATAATGAATGTAAATAGTAATTTCACCATATATCCAATGGATGAAATGTACTATGACATTATTTTGCGAATTATGTATTGTAGCCCAGTTAATATTTTATACATGACATACGTATGCAATCCCAAATTAAATCTAGAAGGAATATGGTAGTGTTTGTTGTTTTCGTTCAAATAGCATGATTTATAAACGCATGTTTATCGCTACAATTTAATAAATTGACTAATGACCTGCGATTAGAAACAATTGATATTTATATAATGTTGTCATCAGATGTTCAAGGACATCCAACCGGAGCAGACACGTGCAAAATATTATGAAGGTGTATCATAAATTAATAAGCACTTACCGGTATTGTACAGCAACACTGTGAAATCACTCTAATGTCTACATGAGATGCCTCACATATTCAACTATCTGACTGACTTTTAATGATTACCATTATTTTGCGAGTGTTCTAGTGGAGGTGTTGTGGCACGTTCGGATAAGCGCTCGGGACCCGAGTTCGAACCCAATCGATGCCCCAGCACGTTATGACCTTCAGCAAGGCATTTAATCCACATTGCTGCTCTCTACCCAGGAGTATAAATGGGTACTTGGTCGGGTGTTATATTAGCCTGTAGTGCTCTATAAACAATATAGGGCAGCTTGGACTAGTATGCTCCCCTGGGAGTTGAGATGGTGCACACGATAATTGTGTGGGTTTGAACTGTACCTGATGACCAATGGTAATAATGCGCCTCTGAATAGGGCACCTAGACACATGGCGCTATGCTCTTATTATTATTATTATGTAATAAGACACATCTTAGACTAGGTTCTTGTATTTTACATTTTACATCTGGTTGGAAACAGGATTATAGACACTTAATAAAAAATGCAATGCAATTGTCATAATATTGTCAAAACCTATAGATATATCACTATATTATATTAGTTAATTTGTTAAAAGGGGTTAATTTAATTGAGGCAACACATCGCGTGTACAAATCATATATACTCAGTGCATGGTATCAAATAATGCGCCATTCCTTTACTAATAATATGTGTTTTATTTATTAGTACTTGCCTAAATAAATGTCACAGGACCATTTGGCCACGACCGTAACGATTGTAATTACATATGTCATGATTAATCGACAGTGATATACAGAAACAATTATGATTATTTGCCCCCAGTCAGCACGTTGTCATTGATTATTATAAATTGTCGACATGCCCGTGGCCTTGTATGTATGTATTGGGACAGCCAGTGGCGTTGCTAAAGGGAGGCACTGGGGTACGTGCCCCCACCCCCCCCCCCCCCCTCATTCGACCCAATAATATGACAACAAATACAAAAATATATATAATTTGACAATACAATAATAATTTGTGTAAACATCGATCGGGGGAAATGTGTGCCAATCAGTTAGAGCCATAGTCGTACCCATGGTTTGTTCAATGGGGGGGGGGGGGGGGGGGGGGGGTATCATCATTCAGTACCTAACACAGTAATTTGTTAGCTAAAAAGGGGGGGTGTTGAACACAACATAACACCCCCCCCCCCCCCCCACCCCCCTCGGTACGCCCTTGGTTAGACCACACACGCTGTGGCCACTAAGTATGTAGTGGCCTTGTATATATGTATTGGGGCTGCTGCCTCCAAGATCGAGCATGTTTCGGGGTTATTATATCAATTGATTGGATAGTGTCTGCGGAATAGTAGGTTTCAAAGATACGAAGTGTAACGCAATGATTAGTAAAATAATTGTATATGATTATATAGTTCTGCAAAAAATGTGAGATTGTCATAATTCAATGATAACCATTTAAATTTAGAGCTGTAATCCTACAATTTAAAATTCCCCTTTTTATCTATCTATTGTATCTGTAATATCTTTAATTACAGCTGTAATCAACCATTTAAAATTCACTTTTTTGTGTCTATCTGTTTTTATCCCTTCTCGAATATTTGAAAATTATTCTGTAAATTATTTCGCTTTTCTACGAAATGTTCTGGTCACTGGACTTATTATATAGACTCTTGATGTAAATTCAATTGTAGTTGTTATTGTTCTTATTTACTTCGACGTTATCCTTACTTGGTACAAGACTGTTTAAGTTACGTAATACACTATAATACTTCATTTCCAATTTCTTTGAAATCCTGACCAATGTTGTTTGAATATCAAATTTGTCATTTCATTTATTTAATATCTTTGTTTTCATATCAAGGTCCAATTCCACTATTTCATTAGTTTCTGGATGTGATATCAATGCGATTTATTCTTCTTATTTACTTTAATCCTAATCTAAATAGCAAAGAGACTGAATTCGCATGTTGCATGACTGTATTCATTGCAATGAATACCCCGCTCATTTGATTAAGATAGACGCTGTCATTCCTAATGACAGAATGCCCTTACTTCATCAAGTCCCGGGCCCAAGGGAACAACCCTTGCTCCGGTAATCTCGGTGAAATTGCAGGAGCATCTATAATATCTTTAAAATACGCGTTTCCATATACCATGCATACGCAAAGTATCATGGATACCCTACTGTAGGTCCTGCGCGACGTATCAGTGGTGATATGCGAGGAGTGAGTGGCGGTATATTATTGAGCTGGCATTCGGTAGCAGTTAGTGAGATGGGTATTGGACGGGATATTGAGAATTTCAGGAATATCAAATTTAAAGCTTTCATGATCATACGGTGGGTGAATATGATGTTAAATTAGCAATGTTGTTACTAATAGTTAAACAATGAACCATTACAACGAAATTTTCTCAATATAATTAATAATTATCTAAACGCTTTTCTCTTCCCCTTTGATAATTGATACAATTATCTCTATGTAAGTCTTTATCTCTTTTCCCCTGCTATACCTCCCCTACTACTTCTTATGTCTTCCTTCTCCTAGTTGTGTTTGTTTCTTCTTGTTCACTTAATATACTTTTCTTTATAATTATTCCGATGTCCTATTTCTGTTCGAAAACCTCTTAAATTGATTCATCTTAATTCAAATTATTTTCTTCTGTCTGGTTTGCTGTTGTTTGCCTCATAGTTAGAAAAATGTGAAAATAAACTGAACAGAAAAAAAACTTCAACTTCTCCAAGGCCTTCTCCACTTTCCTTCTTTTATATAGATAAGTCCACTTCTTCTTTAAGATCGTAACACATTATTCTCCTCCACTTCCCCCTCCTCCTCGTCCTCCTACTCCTCTTTTGTTTACTATAGTTAATTTAAGTACTGTTATTTCTCTTACTTGTGTTTTTAAGGTAAACGAAAGATCTATCGTTTTACCAATTATGCAACATTGTTTGGGTCGTTCTTAATAGTTGTTGCTATTAGTGTTTCGGACAATTACCGACAAATTTTGAACTATTGAAAAACATGTATTGAACAAAACAAAACTCTCTTTGTTTTATTATAATTGTCTTCTTCTTCTTCTTTTCGGTCTTCGACTCTTTCTTCCTTGCTCTAACATGTCACAATCTTCCCTAGATATCATTAGGCATTCGGCTTCTCTTTTTTCTTCGTCTTCTCCTTCCTCATTCTCATTCTCCTACTTTCTTTTGTTGTCGTTGTTACCTAGTTGTTGTTGTTGTTTTTCTTCTTCTCTCTTTCTTCTTCTTCTTCTCTTCTTCTTCTTCTTACTTCTGCTTCTCTTCTTCTTCTCTCTTCTTCTTCTTCTTCTTCTTCTTCTTCATTCTTCTTCTTCTTCTTCTTCTTCTTCTTCTTCTTCTTCTCCTTTACCTTCTTCTTCTTCTTTACCTTCTTCTTCTTCTTTACCTTCTTCTTCTTCTTCTTTCTTCTTCTTCTTCTTCTTCTTCTTCTTCTTCTTCTTCTTCTTCTTCTTCTTCTTCTTCTTCTTCTTCTTCTTCTTCTTCTTCTTCTTCTTCACCTCCTTTACCTTCTTCTTCTTCTTTACCTTCTTCTTCTTCTTTTACCTTCTTCTTCTTCTTTACCTTCTTCTTCTTCTTTACCTTCTTCTTCTTCTTTACCTTCTTCTTCTTTCTTTACCTTCTTTACTTCTTTACCTTCTATTACCTTCTTTATTATTTACCTTCTTTACCTTCTTTACTTCTTCTTCTTCTTCTTCTTCTTCTTCTTCTTCGTCTTCTTCTTCTTCTTCTCCTCCTTTACCTTCTTCTTCCTTCTTTACCTTCTTTTCTTCTTTACCTTCTTCTTCTTCTTCTTCTTCTTCTTCTTCTTCTTCTTCTTCTTCTTCTTCTTCTTCTTCTTCTTCTTCTTCTTCTTTCTTCTTCTTCTTCTTCTTCTTCTTTTCTTCTTCTTCTTTCACCCTCCTTTACCTTCTTCTTCTTCTTTACCTTCTTCTTCTTCTTTTACCTCTTCTTCTTCTTTACCTTCTCTTCTTCTTTACCTTCTTTACCTTCTTTACCTTCTTTAATTATTTACCTTCTTTACTTTCTTTACCTTCTTCTTCTCTTCACCTCCTTTACCTTCTTCTTCTTCTTTACTTCTTCTTCTTCTTTACCTTCTTCTTCTTCTTTACCTTCTTCTTCTTCTTTACCTTCTTCTTCTTCTTACCTCTTCTTCTTCTTTACCTTCTTCTTCTTCTGTACCTTCTTACCTTCTTTACCTTCTTTACCTTCTTTAATTATTACCTTCTTTACCTTCTTACCTTCTCTTCTTCTTCTCTTCTTCTTCTTCGTCTTCTTCTTCTTCACCTTCTTTACCTTCTTTTACCTTCTTTCACCTTCTTTCCTTCTTTACCTTCTTTACCTTCTTTACCTTCTTTACCTTCTTTACATTCTATTTCTTCTTTACCTTCTTCTTCTTCTTTACCTTCTTCTTCTTTACCTTCTTTACCTTCTTCGTCTTCATCTTAATATTGTTAAATAATGTGTATCTTTGTAGACATTCCGTTCTCATATTGTCTGTACTTCTCTAGAGCTGTTTGTTTCGTCTTGTTAACCTGCTGCGTAATCCAATAACGTCGTACTTTTCTCACGCTGTCCATCTCCCTCCATCTCGTCAAAATTATGATACATTTTGATGTCTCGACCATCACATGGGGGGACGGGCATGACAGGGGATACGCCGTGGTCTTCCAGATTAACAAGACCCGAAGGTCAAATACAGAGCGAGTGCGCGGTGGTCCTCGCAAAGCACTAGGGGTCCATCGCACGGAGAACACAAACCTCTAAGTATAACGTTCATGCCTGCATAATACTCCGTGCCGATTGGTTCGAAGGCAACTAACACATTTTCCAGCGCAAGCGCAAGTGCTGCGTGCAATTAGGCACTGGGTTTACGAGGACGCAAAAGCGTGCGAGGTGGCGATCGATTTCGCGCGCCTAAGCAGAGACTATCGTGCTTCGCTTCGCTCGGGGCACATTTTGGCGGGAAAACTTGTCGACGCCGGATCCATGTTATAGTAGTTGCTCCAGCATCTCTCCTTAACAGCATTCTGCTTCCAGTGCGTGATGAAGTGAATTCACGCCGCTCTCTATGTGGCAGTGGCATAAATAAACTGTTTAGAGTAATCGAGCAAGTGAGGTGACACGCGCTAATCTGATTGAACGATCTGGATACATAATATAATATAATACACATCTTGCCATCCAAGGATTTAATGTTGGCCCAACGTATGCACGCAAGGTAAATACTAATGCACGTTCAGTCAAGTTTGATTTATTAATCAATATGCTTCAACTATGTTAGCATAGCTAATAACATTAGATCCCATGACAAAATCATCATAGTAAAAATGTATGTTATTCATTGTAGTCACGTTAATGTCAATATTTATGATTAATGTAATAGTGGTTCGCTATGTTACAACGGTGGCATATAGTCGGGAATACACAAATCTAGTTATATACCTGTATGAATTATAGTGTTATCTTCGTATAACGGTTTCTTTTTTTTGTATTAGAGTACGACTTTAATTATCTGCAATATCATTGCAATTTCAATTTGAAATGTAACCACTATCATAACTGATTAGCGTGTATACATTCCATTTATGTCTATGTCTCCATACGATGCATGTGCTCGTGTTAAAATAACGTGTCATTCTATTATTGTTTCGAATACATCTATACAATAATAGAGAACAGTATAGTGCCTTTTAATGATATTTGCAATTGTTTAAAATTGTAATCGTTTTAATTTGTGGGACATTTCAGATGACACAGACACAGATAGTAACATATATTTAAAATATTGTGTAAACATCATGTTAAAAGTCATGAAGAGGTAACATCCCTCGTTCATATTTACTCCAAAATGCACATTATACATACTCTCTCACACACGCAAATGTACATACATACATGCACACTCGCGCACGTATCCAAACTTACCAATGTATTAATTTGTATTCCACAATACACAAAAACACTCGCTCACGCACAAATGTACATACATACATGCACACGCACGCATGTACACACACATACCAACATTAAAGTGTATAGTTTTACTCTAAAATACACACATACACACATACAATCTCACTCACAGAAAGGTACATACACGCACGCAAAAGCAGGTACACACACACACACACACACACACACACACACACACACACACACCAACATTATAGTTTATATTTTATCAATGTTTACTCCACAATACACACACACAAATACATGCACACATACGAACGTACCCACACATACTAACATGACGGTGTATATTTTATTAATATTTAATCCAAAATATACATATAAGTACATACACTCTCAAACAAAAATGAACATACACACACGCACGCACACACACATTCATGTACCCACTCATACTAACATGACGGTTTATATTGTATTAATATTTGCTCCAAAATATAAATAAGCACATTATACTCTCTCACACAAAAATGAACATATACACACGCACGCACGCACGCACACACACACACACACACACACACACACACACACACACACACGCACACGCACACGCACACACACACACACACACACACACACACACACACACACACACACACACACACACACACACACACACACACACACACACACACACACACACACAGACACACGCATACTAACATACATAACAGTTTATATTTGTTTAATGTGTCTGTCCACCTCATAGAGTTATATACTAAAAGAAACTCTATGGTCCACCTATACATCCATGAGTATGTGCATTGAGAACATAACGAATCTAATGATGCACATTATCCATTATTACATTCTGCTTGTGCAAGAGCATCATAATAAAATACATTATAGCCTCGTGAACAAAACCCTTCTACATTGTGTTGATACATAAGCCTAAGATGCCATTAAATACTGCACCGTATATTCAAACCGAACCTTATATAATCGAATGATTTAGACTTAGCATAATATTTGTATAGTATACCGTACAATTAGTGGTAATCGAGAATGGTGTTCTTAAAGCCTGCATTATAAAGTGAACATAATTCGTATAGTTAACCAAATATGCACGAGATTTAGCATCTAATCACCTTGTGATATTCGCGGTAAACCAAAAAGGGTGCTACTCCCTTTTTAATATAAGAGCCCGTAAAGTTTGCCGTAAACACATGCGATACTGAAGGGTTAAAGGGATCTAGTAACATTGTCCAAATCCTCAACACTTGGAACTCTAGCGGTCCCGTCATACCTTGTTAATATCATAAAGAGTTAACAACAAAAATGTACTCTATCATATCGCCTGCACCTGCTCTCGTAAAGTCTAACCTAAACTATCCAATGAGTGATGTGTAATTTGAAGTTTGTTTAATTGATTTATGTTTGATGTAATTATACTTTGTTACCACGTGAAAAATATTAATAATTTCCATTCATTTGCACAATCAATCAATAAACCAATCAATCAATCAATCAATCAATCAATCAATCAATCAATCAATCAATCAATCAATCAATCAACCAATCAATCAATCAATCAATCAATCAATCAACTAGTATTCGTTAGATTTAGGCGATACGACCGCGAATTTGCAACGTATTCGAAGCGTACTATACAGTCTATATCGGCTACACCTGCTTTCGTGAGGTCTTGCCGACCCATTAGAGTTAGACGACAATACTAAAATAATTACGTCTATATAATATGGTTCAGGCCTTGGTAGGTAATGCCAGGTGGTACATGGCTATAGCCAGTGTGTAATACTTAAAGGGGTAGTTTAGTTTTGGTAGAGAGGGCGCTGCACATCACAATTTTTTTGTGAGGTAATGAAAAAATGAGTGTCGAATTTGAGAGAACATGCAATTTTAATGGCAGAATAAACTTTATTTGGTCAAAATCGACCCAGAAACGGCTGATATATCAATAAATATATCTGATCTTATAATTATTTGGGGCCCAAATAATTAGATGATTTTTTCAAAAAATTTTAAAAATGCTTGCACTTGTTCAAAAATGTTCAAAAGCTTTTTTTAAATAGTTGTTGATGATCTCCCTATTTAATCATTATTTCAATAAAACATCACATACATAATTTTGTATGAAAAATGGTTGAAACCAATGCCTTTTAAGAAAGCGCCCTCTTGAGTTTTAATGGCTCTTTTTGAATGATAACAGGCTTTTTACTTAGTCGTTTGTAATTTTGTATACATTTCGAGCATGGTGGAGTTATAATCATTAGTTTATAGTGTTACTGTCCATGTTTGGTTACTAAAGTTCAGCCTTACCAAAACTAAACTACCCCTTTAACCACACACTCACCCATTGACTTGTGCCAGAAATCTAAAGTGAATACAGAACGTCTACTATAATTGACCAAACAGTTCTTTGCAATATACTTAACAAAAATATAGATATATTGCATACAAGTTTGGGTACCATGCGACATAATCACACACAACACCAACGAAATGCTGTGTTGTTCATAATTATATCTTCCGTTTTAATATGAATATTTAAAATGTATAATTCTCTTTGAACCATTCGCTTATCAATAAACAATAAACTTGAAAATAAAACTTCAATACAAGAATATTTCCAACTTAAAACCGAAATGAAACATTTTGCCTGTA
Organism: Echinarachnius parma; assembly: GCA_037951105.1. Lineage (NCBI taxonomy): Eukaryota > Metazoa > Echinodermata > Echinoidea > Clypeasteroida > Echinarachniidae > Echinarachnius > Echinarachnius parma. The sequence goes on along the minus strand of JBAMJV010000527.1, from coordinate 20,758 downwards.
GCACGAATGCGTCACCATTCATCGGTTTTTGCGGATAATCAAAGCCACATAATATCGACACTGCGGCGAACCATCGTCCTACATAAAGAAGGGCTGTACCCACTGCTGGAATCGATTTATTTTCAGCTTAACCCTTAACTAGGGAAATCTGTTGGACCCTGCATTAACTCTATGTAAAGGCAATAATTGCAAACAAATCTTGTATAGAACATTGTTAACATGCATTTTCAGAGACCAGACCGGGATAGTTCGAGTCTTTAGCATAATTCTTAGACATAAATGCAATTTTATCGATCACATATAATTATCTGATCAATAACGTACCCAAAAATGTCAAGCTAATATACAAGCCATACGCTCAAACCTGTCTTGGTAGCCGACCTTCATATAGTGGCCCCCAAAAGTGATCACATGCAGAGAAAAACAATGTTATGGAACCTTGTGATAGAGGTCACGTGGCTACACAGGCCACTGTTCTTGTTTCCCTTAGGTGGATAATACACACAGATTTGTTATGGAATCTTTTTATAGAGGTCACCTGGCTACAGTGGCCACCTTCCTTGATTTCATATCGGGTGGTCACTATACACAGTTGTGTTAAGCGGACAAACACATGCAGCCGACAGAAATTGTTTGCTTTTTTTCTTAAAAAGTAAAAACGTGGATTTAAATGGATCCAAGCTTCCCTGTACTATATCCCGTCCTGCGTCATCCGTCAGATAACCCGACACAGCCATGGATACCAGCTTGTTGAGCTTTATATTTTACGCGGGAATCGATTCCAAAGGAGCGTGAGAAGCGTTACTTTCGCTAATGGAGTTGTGATTTCCGCCAGACGTCTAATTCAGATGCACAAATTGCGAATAAGAATAGACGATTGCCCCTATATATACCGCGTTACGTAAGAACACATCGACAGACTGTGTCAGCTCCAGGTACACGTACTACACAGGCGAAAGTATTATTACAAAAGGAAATAAAGAAGAAAGTGCTGAAAACTGCTTATGTCAGTACTACAAATCGAGTATATAATACAAATGAGAGTCGATATAAACGATTGCCCCTATAAAAACCGTCACGCGATAATATATTGACAGACTGTGTCAGCTTTAGGTACACTACATAGGCGAAAGTATTATTACAAAAGGAAATAAAGAAACAAAATGCCGAAAACTGCTTATGTCAGTACTAAAAATCGCTTATGTAATTCAAAATGAAACTCGATATAGACGATTGCCCATATAATGTCACGTGAGAATACATTGACATCGACAGAGTATGTCGGCTACAGCTACATATTGAACGAAAGTTTAATATATTTACAAAAGAGAATTTAGAACAAAAACTGTTGGAAACTACTAATAAGCAAATAATTACCGTTGGTGAAGGTGATGGGACAAACTATCACTTCCGAGGCGATCTGGATGTAGCTATCTTTCTGAAGCGAAGCTGAGGAAAGATAGCGTATACATTCAGATCGCCGAGGAAGTGATAGTTTGCCATCGCCTGAAACGAAAAGGTGATTATTTGCTTTATATTCCACATCGGAAACATTTCACTGGTAGGGTCTACGAGAAAGACAATCTAACTGTTTCGTCGAGCATCTAATCTCGTCGAGCATCTTTCGCAAGCTAAAACAAGACCTCCGCTCGCAGGAAGCTTTCATAACACGCATCTCTATGGACAGTGCATGCAGTACTTACGTACGTACATCACCGCGGTGGCCGTGGTCGCCTGCTGCGTTGAAGATAGTACACAGTGCAACGCACTTTCACCGAAGATAGTACACGGTGCAACGCACTTTCACCCAAGATAGTACACGGTGTAATGATGGGCGAAACTATGTTTCATCACGTGATTAACTTTTGACCAATCGTAGAGCAAGATTCTTAGTAAGTGGAATATAAACATCAATACAATGAGAGTACATGTACATATAGGCCTGCAGTATATGTTTATACCAGTACTGCAGTTATACAAAATTATGGTTAAAAATATGAAGAAAGTATGTTACCACATGCATGTTAATTATAATGCATGTAAACCTTGATAGTTATACGATCAATGCAGGTTACAATACTATCTACCGATTTTTTTCTAAAATGCCCACAAAATGTATATTTATTCATAGAAACTCACGAATTCTTACCCAGATGAACTTCCTTTCCATTCATCGTAGATGGATGGGAAATTAAAGGGGTAGTTTAGTTTCGGTAGAGAGGGCGCTGCACATCACAATTTTTTTGTGAGGTAATGAAAAACTGAGTGTCGAATTTGAGAGAGCATGCAATTTTAATGGCAGAATAAACTTTATTTGGTCAAAATCGACCCAGAAACGGCTGAAATATCAATAAATATATCTGATCTTATAATTATTTGGGGCCCAAATAATTAGATGATTTTTAGAAAAAATAAAAAAAATGCTTGCACTTTTTCAAAAATGTTCAAAAGCGTTTTTAAAATAGTTGTTGATGATCTCGCTATTTAATCATTATATCAATAAAACATCACATGCATAATTTTGTATGAAAATGGTTGAAACCAATGCCTTTTTAAAAAGCGCCCTCTTGTGTTTTAATGACTCTTTTTGAATGATAACAGGCTTTTTACTTAGTCGTTTGTAATTGTGTATACCTTTCGAGCATGGTGGAGTTATAACTATTAGTTTATAATGTTACTGTGCAGGTTTTGGCTACTAAAGTTCAGCCTTACCAAAACTAAACTACCCCTTTAAGCTATACTCATGTCAACTTATCTATTAAAAGGTATTCTTGAATTTATATTTAGCTCTTAGACTGCTATATAGCGTTTGCAATACCTATATATAGAAATAACCTGCATGGTAAATTACCCATAGCCTACGGGAGTTTGGTGGGTCCTGTATAAACTCTTGGGGGATTGCGAAATCTGGAATGATAAACGTCTTACTATGACTATAGAGCTTGTAAAATGCATACCTTTGCAGGGCCCTATTATACAGGGTGGCCCCCAAAAAACGGAACGGGGCACTTCCCAAAATATAGTAACAAAATGATTATGTCCATCGGATTGTGTTAGGGCGCTGTGAGTGACACCATGCCAGGTTCCCATTTTTGTCAATTTTTTACCAAGTCAGTGTCTGATAAATCGCACTTACTGCCCGTCACAGCATCGAACAACGAGCACTACGCACGTCACTGTTAGTGTGCATTCAGCTGTGTGCCGAGATAATGGGCATAGTTCTTCGAAACTATGACGGGCAGTAAGTCCGATTTATAAGGCACTGACTTGGTAAAAATTGACAAAAATGGGAACCTGACATGGTGTCTCTCACAGCGCCCTTAAACAAAAACTACACGACCAAAATGACTGTTCTTGGTATCGTTTTTCATTGGAGAAGACACCCTATCCGATGGATAATCATTTTGTTATACTATATTTTGGGAAGTTCCCCGTTCCGTTTTTTAGGGGCCACCCTGTATACCTATGTCCAAAACTCGGAGACAGACACGCGATGCACTGGCAACTGGCAAGGATGCAGTTTTGTTATCAATACTGAATGACTGGCCACCTGTAGCTAGTGTATTATTTAACATGGAAGCCCCTCTTGCTCATGCATGGAAGATCTTGTTTATCGTGGATAGAAATAGCCAAGCGAATTAGCCATAACATGCTGTGCGTTGGATATCTTCATTTCTCCGAAAAGTAGTTTGTCATTGATCGTGTTGATTGATTCAGAATGCATCGATTCAAATGTTTTGGGAGAAGAGAAAATACACAATTTAATTACGGAGTTGAGAAAATGATGATAACTTTAGAGAATGTTGTGCGTTGGATATCTTATTTTTTTCTCCGAAAAAGTAGTTTGCCATTGATTGATTCAAATGTTTGCGAGAAGATACAAACATGAATTACAGAATTGATAGAATGGTGAATGTTGTGCGTGGTTGGATAATATTTTTTCCCGAAAAAAAGTAGTTTATAATTGATTGATTCAGAATGCATCGATTCAAATGTTTTGGAGAAGAGAAAATACAAAATTGAATTACAGAATTGATAGAATGGTGATAACTTCATTTTTTCTCCGAAAAAGTAGTTCACCGTTTATTGATGAATACATCGATTCAATAGTTTGGCAGACTATAACAAAATTGAATCACAAAGTTGAGAGAATGATCGGTGTTATAACTGATAAATGAACCTTTACCCAAAACGGGTAGACGTACGTTGTTGATATATAGGGTCAATTTGCTCCAAAGTGCGATATAAATACATTAGAGGGGCTGTAGGGTTAGAGACTTTGAGATATATCTACATTCGCTGGTCTCCTATGTAATGTATTTTGTTGATGTGCTAAGATTAAAGTGCCCATCAACGAACATACTGTAGTATAAAGCGTACATTCAGCCTGTTTGAGTTAAAAGTCTAGTTACTAAAATCGGTCGTTGAAGTATTTGGCCCGTATTCACAAAGGAGGTTTGTACAAACCCCGGTTCAAACCGCGGTTTACATCTATGGAATGCCAATTGTAAACTGATGGAGAGAGAATGTGTACCATCAACATTGTTAACAAGACATAGTAAGGAATTTACATTCTCTCTCCATCAGTTTACAATTGGCATTCCATAGATGTAAACCGCGGTTTGAACCGGGGTTTGTACAAACCTCCTTTGTGAATACGAGCCTTTAAGTCTGTATAATGTACTTGGCATGCACCTTCCTAGTGCCCGTTGAAAGTCGTTTTGGATTCGTAAGCAGGCGCGCGGTGCCATCTGGCTAATTCCTTGCGAACGGTGCGAAATACATACTGGCTCGGTATTATGTTGTGCGCACAAGCTAGCCTAGTTAAAGGGATAGTTGAGTTTTGGTAGAGAGGGCGCTAGACTACTCTTTTTTTTTTTGTGAGGTAATGAAAAACTGAGTGTAAAATTTGAAAGAGCATAATATTTAAATAATAAAATCATCTTTGTTTGATCAAAATCGGTTCAGAGACGGCTGAAATATCCATAAATATAACAATTTGTAATAAACCTGGGGCCCCAGGTTTATTAGAGAATTTTGAACCAACCGTTAAAAATTCAAAAAAATGCTTCCTCTTTTCAAAAAGTTACAAAATAGGTATTTAAATAGTTGTTGTTTATTTCTCTATCTAATCACTATTTCAACAAAGCATCACATGCACAATATTTTATTCAAAATGGTTGAAACCGATGAGTGTTTAGAGAGCGCCCTCTTACGTTTTAACGGCTCTTTTTGAATGATAACATGATCTTTACTCCGTCATTTGTAATTTTGTGTTCCTTTCTAGTTATAACTATTAGTTTGTAATGTAATGATGCAGGTTTTGGTTACTAAAATTCAGTTTCACCAAAACTGTACTCTCCTTACCAAAACTCAACTATCCCTTTAAATTGCGAACCGTGTGGAAGTATTTCGAACAATGCGCTTTACATCCCCACGTGTATATTCTATTGCATTGTTTCCTTCATTCACGCAATGTCAGTATACTTGGTTTGATTTGTATATAAAGAACACTCACACGATCCTTGCCAGACATGCTGCTATAATATTACAATCTTCATTTATCTCAAACAAATATGGAGATTAAACTTGTCAGTATTTAGGTGCTTTGTATGAATTTATTTGGTAGTCGGTTTATGACTCCCATTGTTGTTGTCTGCATATTGTTCAACTCTAGACAAAGTCATTATATGACAAATACAACGCTTACATCACTGAAACTGTTTTGCACTCGGTTGAAAGGGTAATATGTCTTTCTTGAAACAAAGAGGGAATCATGCATTCATATAGGCGATGAATGTGCCTATGTCTATTGTCGTTCTATGGTTGAGTTTAATGACAAACGAGGAATTCATCGAAAAGGAAGATAACTAATGAACTGTCTCACGTTAAATATACGTACATTAGAGATGTCTCCTCGTCTTTCTGAAATGTATAAGTGCTTAAAGTGATCCATTATTAAACTTAATAAACAAATTTTCAAAGGTGATTTTTGGAATTCAAATCATATTGCAGTAACATCGAGATAATCGTGTAAAAGATGTGTACAATTTCGTACGAAATAAACGCCGTTTACCAGGTTAAAAAATTAAAAACTGATTTCTGATTTGATCACATACTGCCCACTGATGTTGAATACAATGATCGAAAAGCGTCCCAGTGGTGCTTTTCATTCAATATCTCCATAAAAAGGGAGACATTTAGTAAAAACTCAAAACCCATTTCATTATTCTGCTACCATATGCCAAACATCCAACATGGTACAAGAGAAATATTATTAAAGCTGCAAGTGATTTTGTTTGAATTTAACAAAGCAACTGCGTCACTTTGATTCCTACTTGTCAACAACCGCCTTCGGCGATGCAGGAAAAAGAGTAATATCCCATAATACAGGCATGAGTTGTGTTGATTACATTGTTTAAGGAAAGTGAATGAACTTCTCCACTTGTTTTGAAAAACCCGTCATCATAAGCCCTTAAAGGGATCTAGTAACATTGTCCAAATCCTCAAAACTTACTTGGAACTCTAGTGGTTCTGTCATACCTTGTCATAATTATATAAAAGCACGGGACAGGTTTCGTTTTTTTTTTATTTCCATTTCGTTCAAAAGATAATTACGATTGAAGAGTTCAGATGTTAAACTGTCTACGGGATAATTTAAGCCGTGTACAAAGTAAGTGCAATGAGTTTAATAGTGAATATCACTTTGCATTTTTTGCTCATATCTCGGCCAAAGAACATCCAATTAACGTGACATTTTCACACATTACTTTGTGGACATATCAGATCACACCAATACACATTTTATCAATCATTCATCACTTCTTGCACTTGCCAACAAAGTTACTAGATCCCTTGAAAAGGATCTAGTAACATTGTCAAAACAGTATGTTCTCACATACATGATTGTATTCGTGTTACCAATATAAGCATGGCGCAGGTTTTTGTCTTCTGAATTTCTATTATTGTATACAGATATAATGATTGAAGTGTTCGGATTTAAAAGTCTTCCTTTGAGACTTTCATGCAGCTGGGTACAACGTTAGTGCAATGAGTAACTAGCAAATATCACTTTGTATTTCGCTCATTTCTCGGTCATAATTATGACATTCATTTACCATGGAATGTTCACGCTTCACTCATTGGACATTATAATCAGATCACGGAAATACACATTTTATCGACACGTCGCAAGTTTTCGCTCATGTCAACCAAGTTATTTGTTCCCTTTAAAGGGTATCACCATCCAAAAATAATATTCTTATAAATGAAAGATAACATATTATTTAGTAGTCCATTCCATCAACAAGTTCAGAAAAATGTGTTTCCAGAAAAAACATATATAATTGGAAAACGCATCACCATTCTAAAGCATTAGTTCATGGGTCTGCATGTACAAAGACTACCTTGGTCCAGAGTGAATGAATACTCCGGGATGATATTGTCTACAAACGTACGCGTGAATAGAATTGGCGCACTCGCAAATATTTGGCGCGTACGGAACCATGAAAAAATAATGGTTCCGTAAGTGGTGGTAATTAAACCCTTTGTAAAATGCTGGGTATCTATTTGATATCACAAAATGGTACCAAAACATATAATTATGTGTTGTCCTTTGCCTGGTGGTTCCCTTTAAGGCTTAAGGTACGGTATAAAAACAGCCAGTACCGTATATATAGCCACAGGGTCCATCGAGACCGACTGTCAAGTATCGCATGTGGATGGAAGCAGACTATATCCCGAAATAGAATAAGTGTTATATATTTTCTGTATTATTATGTTTTCTACCTCGAGGCAATAACGGTAGGTGTAAGAAAACTTCTGCAAACACAAACAACATGATATAATATACATGAAGAGCCTAATTCCAAAAGGTGCTATATCCACCTTTTCAACTTTGAACTAAGGCAAGTTTCTTTGTCAACTTTTTGTACACGTGCCTATGGGAATATGACGATTTAACTTTCTATATTTCGATTTTGAGTGAGTAATTTGTCGTAAAATGTGGATTCCTAGATAGCTACGTAGCGTATAAGTGTAGATACATGTATATCGTTAACTCAATTTTGTATGGAAAGTGGATTTAGCGCCTTTTGGAACTGAGCTCTTCGTGTATATGAAGACGGTCCAGTTCCAACCCCTCACCAAACCTCATTTGCGTATCTAAAAAAGAAAAAAGAAAAGAAAAGAGGGGGCTGCATCTGTCCAAAATAAAGATCACGTTCTGTATTTCTGTAGTATTTTTCACGGGGGACATCGGGAAGGGGATCAACAAGAAAATAATTGTTTCAGGAGCGGGGTTGGGTGGGCACATAATTATTCGACTGATACTGACGATGCCACAATGGAAGATAGTCCACTTCCACCCCCCCCCCCCCCCACCCCCCGAACACACCACCTCTCATGTCCGTCTCACTTTACCATGATCAAATTAAGGTTCGCCGCTAGCCATTCCAATTTCAAGTATGTCACACCTTCTTTATAGCATGTCCAAAGACTCGAATGGTCAGCTAGGAAGGGTCATATAAAAAAGGCCTATGGCAAGCTATGTGTATATAAGTAACACGTACTAAATAGGGTGGTTATACGAGAGAGAAAAGGTGTAATCTATCTTTGGCTAGCTACAGGCTCATAAAAGTCCTATATGACAAGATATTTTGAAGTAACACGTACTAAATTGGGTGCATAAAATGGGTAACTCAACCTCGGCCAGTTTGGTAGGATCACAAAAAGGCCTATGGCAAGATCTGTAAAAGTAATGCTTTTTAACTCAACATATAATGCACCTAAATAATAAAACAGGAGTCTAAAGCGGGGGAGGGGGGGGGGGGGGGGTGCTATCACTCACTGAAAAAGGCAAGGTCAGAAGAGGTAATAGAGGGATGGCCGGGGCAATATCGTCAGCTTCTCTTGTTTGGGCTCGGAAATTGGAAAGCGCGGGAATGATGCAACTGGTGATGGAGAAGGAGGAGGAGGAGGACAGGATCGGCGTGTCACGGCCGGAAATTCGGGCAGATTACCCACTTGAACGGTCTGTGCAGGCATGCGCCGTTTTGCAGATCGGTTTATTTTAGGTCTTGCGTCTAGGGATATTTAATAGCGGGGGCAAAGGGGAGTCAGGGGGGGGGGGGGTGGGGTATGGAAGGGGCTCTAGGGAAATTTCATCTCCTCTTCCGACGTTTGAGAATTTTCGCCCACTATATGTAATATGTACTGTGTACCATTGCCTACTGTTTGATGCTGCAAAAAGTAATTATTGTGAAGGAAAAAGCACGCATTTTACTTTTTGAATATACCTTGCCGCCCCCCCCCCCCCCTCCCTCCCCCCTCCTCTAGTTTTGAGGATTCGTGACACCCTTTGCCCTTCTGTATGGGTTGTCTGTGGATAAGCCAAAGGGTAACTTGCCTTGCCGCTTGGTGTTCACCCATTTAATCTTCTCCGACTTCGTATACATAATCCGAACAAAAATCAGAACTTGCCATGGAAGCTTAGCATACGGATAAGGGATGAGGATTAGGGAATATGGTGTGTGTAAGAAGTTGGGATTAGAGTATGGGTTAGGTTTATAGAGTACCGAAGATGTGACATTATACAAATCTAATTTTAGAATTTCTCAATTTGAACTTCACTTTCCGAAAAAGCATTACAAACAATAATGCCCAAAGGTTAAAAATCAATCGAATATGTGATGTTTTGGCTGAGATATGAGCATCCGAATAAATATATTTCAATATAGGAAATCACTGTTATTTTGCTCTGGTTCGTATACGTTATGAACCAGAGCAAAATAACAGTGATTTCCTATTGAAATAAATACATTCGGTTGGGCCAATACTCAACATATTCGATTGATTTTCAATATTTGGACATTATTTTGTTATTATATGCTCTTTTGGAAAATGAAGTTCAAATTTGGAAATTCTAAAATAATAAAAGGTTTTTGATGACGTCACACTTGACCACTCTATAGAGAAGGGGTCAAGTTTGGAGTTGAGGAAATGGACATTCCAGGCATGAATGAGGTATACATGTATATATATGCAAAAAAGAGACTTAGACACGATTGGTGTAGACCAGATGGAAACGAACCCGTATATAGTTTAGATAGCACTCTTCCAGTCAGTTTAGTCTGCGTATAATGCTCGATTACCCCGTTGAGTATCACACCAGAAGAGTTGATCAAGCGGATACACACATAATGTATGTGTCCACTGGCGTGAGAGGGTTATGCGTACACCCAGTGGCGTACCCAGGATTTTGTCAAAATTGTTGAGGCCGAGACCAGGATTATTCACAATTTTCGAGGCCGAAACCAGGATACTTCAAATTTTTCGAGGCCGAGACCATTGGTAATGATGGTCGAGACCGCTAAAATGTGGTCTCCAGACTAGCTACAAGTGGTAAAGGGGGGGGGGGGGGGGGGGGTCAAACCCCCCAAAACAGTCATTTTTTGGTCAAAGGGGGGGGGGGGGGGGGGTTGAACCCCCTCCACCCCCCCCCCCCCCCCCGGGTACGCCTATGCGTACATCGTATAATGAACATGAACATGCAGAAGGCAATTAAATCAAATCAAGTCAAATATGGTTGATTGTTTTGATGTTGTATATTTGTTTATATTATATTTCCCAACGAAACGTCATATTATAGCATTATGTTTACAAATGGTACCAAAAAGAATGTGATTGTTATGTATAGCAATTACAAACAAGCCTAAAAGATGGGTATGGTAGCTCTTATATACAATAATAATATAAAATAATAATGGTAACAATAAATAACAATCATAACGACAAAATAATCAGTAAAATTTGTTTTAAAAAACAACTTCCAGACTGCAACAAATTAATGCAAGGGACACATCATCCTAATCACTGTTCATGAAAGACAAGGTCTATATGTATTGTGTTCCAAACATTCTAGTCTCTAGACAGTACTAGTTGTTCTTACAATCGAAATCGTTCCGGAACATTTTGTTATTCAATCATGCATATTATTAGGGAGATAATAACCATAATCCAAACAGCAAAGTACAGGAGAAATTGTAGAAGCTCCAAGTGAGTTTGTTTGAATTGGACAAGGTTAATGGAATCACTTTAACGTTGATTCGGAAGGCACTACGTCGTGTTTCATCCTATGGTTTCATCCCACGACTAGTGATGGACAGGAGGACCAGATAGTAAGAACGTGACTGAAAGCTCAACTAATTACTTTATTTTATCTCCCGCGAGACTCGAGTAACTAAAATAGTCTTCTTTATCATGTTTCATCTCTGCAGTAGAGTGTATTTTTTTTTTTAATGGTTGATTCACCTATTAATTAACCCTTCATTGGCGGCGTGTGCCAAACAATACGTCCCATGACGCGCTTGTACCTGGCCAATCGGCCAAAGTATCATTCATCGTGTGACAGTATATAACGCACTGCACAACACGAACGCTGCGTGAGCACACATATAGTTATAGTATATTAGTTATAGTATATTAGTTATAGGTAATTAAAGAGATGCATGTAAAGTGTCTAACTCCACGAAAATTATTTGGAGCTTCCTCGTTTCTCTTCTACCGTGTTGTTTAGCTTATGGTAAGAGAAGAATAAAATAGGGTTAGATTTTTTCAAATGCCCCTTTAGTATGACGATATTTATCATTCAGCTCAAGAGCGTTAATGAACGGTCATAAACCTCATAAACGTCATACAGTAATTCGTTGTAAAAGCTGACGCAAATTTTCGCTTTTATAAACAGGAAAGTAGTGTTCATTTTCACACATCATTCGGACATATCTTACAATTTTGGGCAATATCTGACACTTTACAGATGAACCTTTAATATTCATAAATCAGATGCGCGGTGCCATCTTTCGACCGCCTTGTGCACGATGCGATATATGATTACGAATTGGCTCAGTGTTTTATGCAGTGCGCGAAAACTTGCCTAGTTCAAAATGGCGACCTGCATGCGGTGTAGCATCTCCGCGCTTGATGATATTTAAAGGGGACCACCAGGCAGCGAACGACAAATGTTTATATATTTCTGTACCGTTGTGTGATATTTAATAGATGCCCCAACACTTTGCAAAGGGTTGTCATGGTTGTGTAATTCATAAACAATACAGTTAAATCACCACCGCTTACGGAACCAACATGGCCTGATGGTTCTGTATGCGCCAAGCATCTGGTTGTGCGCCAGTACACATCACGCGTTCGTTTCGAGACAATAGAATCACGGACGATGCGTTCGTCCTAGACAAAAGATGTCTTCGTCTGCAGACCCATGAACACATGGTGATGCATTTTCCAATTACATTGTATATAATATGCATGCCTTCGCAGTTCTTTCATCGCATTGCATGCTGGGTAGATTAGCTAGTACGCTCGAACCGCCGAACTTGTAGCAGACGGCTTTTTGTGTATAATGCCAATGGACCCTTTACTTCCTGGCATGACACCCAAAACTAAAATTAAGATATTTATTCATGAATATTATTTCTATGACACTGTCAATGCCAAACATATAATCAAGAACAATACACATTTCCACAATATTCAAGAAATACGATCGTTGGTTTGAAATTCACGGATAAAACTCGAGTTAGATTGACAAAAATGGCTCTCCTTTCTCCGTGCATGCATGCCTGCCACACATTACACGCACACGTATGCAGCGCTAATGTAATTGGCCCATTGGTTTCGTGTGTTTCGTATAACTGCAGAACGAAATCAAGAACCAATTTAACTACTAAGATGCATTTCAGACAAACTTGATATGATTTCTCCCTCTACTATATGGAATATCTAAAATACATTGCAATGATTTTCAATACAGAGGCAATTCCAACCCTTCATTTGAGGGCTTGCATAGGAGCCGTGTGATAAGTGGCATTCGAGTTTCGAAATATGTTCATCACAATGTGACAGAAACGATCGTATTTGTTGGAAATGTTAGACAGGTGTTGTTCTCTTTGCATAATTTGCACTGAAAGTGTCATGAAATTAATATTCATGAATAAATATCTTCATTTAGTTTCGGGTGTCATGCCAGTAAGTAAAGGGACCATTGACATTATACACCAAAAAGCGGTCTGCTATACAAGTTCGGCGATTCGAGCGTACTAGATAATCTTCCCAGCATGCAATGCGATGACAAACTGCGAAGGCACCTATATTTCTAGAAACATATTTTTCCCGAACTTGTTGGTGAAATGGACTACTAAAAATGTTACCTTTCATTTGTAAGAATAATTATGTTTGGGTGGTGGTACCCTTTACGTTCCTAGCCCCCGTCTCTCCTGAATCAAATCTAAGAAACACGTACGAAGGTCGGCATGATTTAAATGCCACTCTGAATGTAATGAAAGTGTTTATCGAAACCACGTATAGATGAAGATAATGGATTTTTTAATAGCGTTGTCTGATGAATTTCCCACCAACGATAAATCCAATAAGTAAATTTGCAATCTCATGGAACATCCAACCTTCGTGCTAATGGAAAGTATGACCACTTTTATACTGTATTCCCTGATAAGTGTCATAAAGAAAAGGAGATAATTATAGTAGTAAAAGTAAAAGACTTCATTTATAACGTTTTCTGATCCGCGCCCTTGAATACACCCCTTTGAAAACCCATCAATTAATGTCCTCAGTTCCGTCCAGGCTCAAGTAAGATTTTGTTTTCTTTTCATTTTCCTTATGGCAAAAAAAAAAAGATCATTAACTTGTTCCTCATGTCTTATATTTTGTTTATCATTAAGCATTTTCCTAGTGTTTGGGATCCTTTTTGTTTTTAATTCTCAGAATCATGAAGGCTAAAGCAATTTACAAGCCAATCAAAATCAGATCTAATGAACGTGTTTTTGCGAAGCCACCTACAGACGATGGTGTGTAGGGAAATGCTAATGGATTGCGTAATAGCTTGGATGATTGCAGCCCTCGTCGCATTTACCTGTAAATTTAAAGGTGCGTTTAAATAGTCGTTAAAAGCCGAGAACCAGCGGTTTGAAACGCGTTTCATGCTAAGTTTCACTTAATGGTAAACATTAGCACGAAACACGTTCAATAAGCGCCACTTTCTGAGCTAACGTCGGTCCATTTAAACGCACCCGTTATAGTTAATGGGAGTGTTGTGTTGAAACCTCCTCAGTATACCTGTAAAATGGCGTAACGGTAATGGGTTTTTTTAATAGGCTAACTGATGAATTCCGCACAGACATTAGCCCATTAAGCAAGGTGTAATTACCTGAAATACTGATCATGCATGCTGATCGCAAATTTCATGCAGGTATAAAAACAAAAGTTAACAATAAAGAGACACTACCGCAGCCCCTCTTCCACTGATGTATCCGACACATCGTTTTTTTCTTCTTCTTCTTATTTGTCTTCACTCACCATGTTCTTCGCATTTCTCTTAGAACCAACATCCAACCATAATTGTCTATTTAACACAGGTAATACTTTTAATGGTACATTACGCTATTAAAAAGTTCATCAAAACAGAAAAGTTTTCAAGATAATTGATATCATAACTTATAAACTCATCTTCATAAATGTGTTCATGGTTCTGCAGAAGAAGACGCATGCTATTGTTTATGAATATAAGGGGTGGATAAAGTTCCACCCCCCCCCCCCCCCCTCCCCCTTTACCACTTGTAACGGGTCTCGACTCCACTTTTTAGCGGTCTCGACCATCATAGCCAATGGTCTCGGCCACGGAGGACACAACTTAACAAGTGATCCCGGTCTCGGCTTCGAAAATGTTTGACGGACAGCCCCGATCCCCCCTTCCCCCCTGCTTACACTCCCCCAAACATAATTGTCCCTTATATTTTCTTGACTTTTTGTTGCTTATTATATCTGTGCACAAACTATTAGGTTTTCTAAACAGTGTTAATTTTGTGCTGGGAAAGAATGGGCAGCAAAATAATTACGGTAATTTAAATGTGTGTATTGAAAGGGTACAAGCGAAATAATTAACATGCGAAGGGTATAATGAAGACAAGTAAAATACTAATTGAAGGTTTTTACTTGTTAGGGTCGGATTTCGTACCATCTTTCTCGTCTGTTTGACCCTCAAATCGTGAACCTGTGAGCTATATATATATATATTCCCGCTTGGCTAATTAGCTTTCCTCGGCCCAGATTGGAGTTGAATAGGATGAATAGACCCCCATGCTTGTGACGAGCGATCTGCTTTCGCGGAGAGAGCTTCTCAAAGGGATCTACAGTGTAACATTGTCTAAATGTACAAATCTTACTTAGAACTCTATAGGGTTTCACACATACCTTGATGTATTCGTATTACCCAAAGAATCATGGAACAGGTTTCCATTTTGTCGAATTTCCCTTTCGTTAAAAAGATATTTATGATTGAAGTGTTCAGATTTTGAATTATCTACTGGAGAGTTATAACTGGGTACAAAGTCTGTACAATGATGAATTGGCAAATGTAACTTTGCATTTTCGCTCAATACTTGGCCATAATAATATCCATGTGAAATTTCCACACATTACTCAGTGGACATATTATCAGATCGCAACATTACACATTTTATCAACCATTCATCAATGTGTTGCACATGCCAACAAAGTTACTAGATCCCTTTAAGTCAACAAATTTCGTTGGCCCTGTATCAACTCTATAGAAATTAAACAATCTAGTAGGGAATGGGTTAGATGCTGCTGTTGACTGCGTTACTTGTGTATGCCCTCGAAATACATTGAAGGCGCCGTGTGAAGGTGTCGGAAAGAAACATGCATGCATTGTGGTTCTGAAAGATAAAGTCAACACGAAAATATGTTAATAGTAGTTCTCCGTTCGTCTGCTATCCATATATAGTTAATCTTTTACGAGAGAAATCAGAGTGTTTGGTTCATATTTACCAAATGAACAAATTGTATGTTAAAACAATACATTGCATGTTTTTCATGGCGTTGACGCACTCATGTATTACTCTCACCCTGCAAAACCTGATTATATGTATTTCAATGAAAATAAAATATATCAATACTCGACGATCAATGTACAATAACATTGGTAATCGGTATCATACTAGGCAAACAAATAATACAAATAACAAAACTATAAAAAGGTGCGACCCCATACCCATAATACCCTTCGCACCTTCATATCACCCCCTACCAGCCTACAGATTGCCTTCCGACCTTTCATGGGCGAAATACTCGGTCAAATATGACTTAAAATTACCTTGATACAATAACGGAGATATATCTATCAAATTTCAAGGTGAAAATTGTAAAGTTTTGTTTTGTGTTAACTTTTTTTTTATTTCAAGGGGACTCAGGAAATCCTTCCTGACATATACAGGAGCGCAATGAAATATTATTACGACACGCTACTTGTCTAAATCCTTTTAGTGAAAGCTGAGCTATTATTTGTTCTGGCTTAAATAAACACCGACCGGTACTGCTATATCGATATCTGTTTCTGTTTGCTGTTTTTTTTTTGTGGGGGGGGGGGACACAACAAAGTGTCATGATTTATGCTAACACGCAGGTACGGGATAAAATGAATCAATCATTTTCTCCCGCGTCCGTTATGAATCACGACTATAAATGGAGACTTCTCGATATATGATATTGTTTGTGAGTAATGAAATTGCCTCTTTTGTACCTGGTGACATAATTCATAACTTGTCAAAGAAGGGGAAGGAGAAAGTTATGCAACACCGTGCTTTACAACAGTTTGAACAAAAACAGAAAATCCTTTCACGAATTTCTGCTATTTGTTCTGGCCTAATTTCAACACATACCGCAAGTATAGTGTTACTTATAAAAGTACTTGATGTATGACTTACGTTTGCCGCCCGGTATAGATGGTGCGTGCAGTATGAAATGAAATGAAGACATCCATTTATATCTTGGATGTAGGTTATCTTTATATAAATTGACTTGATAACAAGTTGTTGTTCTGTAGTATAAAAATAGTTTTGTTTATAATATTATTGCGATATAACTCTTAAATGTCACAAAAGTTGCGAAATCTGTATGAAACAAATGTTCATTGCCCAAATCAACGCCAAAAGGTGATTTTTTTGTTTTACCATGGTACGCAATTACACTAGATGATATGACGCAGTTTTAAATTAAACGCATACATCAATTTGTCTCGTGGTTTTGAAGAATCGCGATCTGAATCGACTTTTAAATTATCATATCTGTACTCTGGTAATAGTTGCACTTTTGTGCTCGTGTACTTGCATGATATCTGTCAAAACATGGTGTCCTTCACAATTGAAATGTGTATTACAGAGAACTCCCAATTGCTGGAATTTCATTTCGTCTGCCTTGACCTAAAATGGTATACCCCAGTCCTTGTTAGCACAAAATATAATTGTGTCAAATAATTGTGTTCACAGAAAAGGGAACACAATGGTATTCAACTGGAATGAAATTGATACAAAAAATATACTGTAACTAAACTTATTGGGTTCATGCTTCTACAATTTCAAGTAATTCGTCTTGAAAAGTTCATATTTTGTCTAGCTTATAACAATATATTATTATTATTCTTTTATTTTGTGAAACATAGTCCCTTTTTAAGTTTATATAAAGTGTTTCCAAGCTATATTCAAGGGATCTAGTAACTTTTGTTGAAATGTGCAAGCAATTAAGTCGGGTTGAACAGAGGTGTATTTCTCTGGACTGATATGTCCACTTAGCATGCTGAATGGTGGGTACAAATTATATTGAAATGATTGTCACCTACATTGTGTATGACAGATTAAACACCAATGCGGTACCGACCACTATTTCACTATAGATCGACTGGACCGACAGAGGATGGGCGGCTACAGTGGCGCCATGATCAACATGATGTGAGCTAATGCAGTAACTATTGTAGTAACAAGCAAAACCTCGTCATTTTAGTCAGTTCGCTTTTTGTTTAGGACAGATGACCGGCTGAGCCTGGGCGGCTTCAGTAGCACAATGGTCGACGTGATGTGAGCTAATGCATTATAAACTATAATTGTAGTAACAAGCAAAACCTCGTCATTTAGTCAGTTTGCTCCTTTTTTACATTGACATATCACTCTGCAGAAGGCATGTAGGACAGATGAAACACCAATGCGGCATCGAACACCATTTCACCTATAGAATCTACTGGACCGACCGAGCCTGGATGTCTGAAGTAAAATTGTGATTGGCATTCTGTGGGTAGTTCCATTAGCTTTTATAGTAATTAAAGTCATTTAGTCAACCTCCCTTGTATATTGATTCATCTGTGCTCTGCAGGACTCATATAGGCATGATATGACAGATCTAAGATGCGGTACGGCGACCATCATTTCACCTATAGATCCACGGGACCGGCTGAGCCTGGGCGGCTTCAGAAGTACCATGATACTATGAGTTAATGTATTCTAGTAGCATCAAGCAATGCATCATAATTTCTCCTCTTTCTCTTTATATTGATCCATCTTTACTCTGCAGGACGCATGTAGGACAGACTAAACCCCGATGCGGCATCGACCACCATTGCACCTAGATCCCCTGGACCGGCTGAGCCTGGGCGGCTGCGGCGGCACCATGATTGACATGATGTGGGCTGCTGCTCTGACCATTCTTCTTACAATGAGTATTTCGTGCATCGGTAAGTGTTCGATGACTTAAAGGGATCTAGTAACTTTGTTGACATATATAAAACGTTATGAATGGTTGATACAATGTATATTGATGTTAGCTGATATGTCCACTTGGTATTGTGTGAACATGTAAAGTTAATTGAACGAGTAATGAACAACAATGCCAGGTGATATTCACTATAAACCCATTGCGCTGATTTAAAACTATCCAGTGGATAGTTTAACATCTGAACCCTTCAATCGTAAATTTGTGTTAAATGAAAGGGAAACTCCAGCCCCCCCCCCCCCCTCCCTCCCTCTCTTCTCTTCCCCCTGTCTTTAGTAATCCTTACTACGCCGCGGTATTTCTACCCATATACGTGTCATTAACATTGCCAATTTGCCCTTCAACCATTTTTAAATGTGGGATAAATAAAGAGAGAACCAATTTGCTCGAGACGGGAGAGGCTTTGCCAGAAGAACTCCCCATGGTGTATTGAACATCGGTGTCAACCCATGCTCTTCGTACACGCATGAGCATCTTTAGAAAATTAATGCTGCGGAATAATTGCCATTAATTCGACTCTCTAAGCTATTTTAGAATGCATTAACTTAACTTAATGAATCGCTGATTGCCCCAGAAACTTCAAGACGTACTATGACCTGCTAATGGTTGCCATTAATATTTACTAATGTGCGTATGGTTCGTTTACTTTAAAAAAAAAAAAATCAGATTGTATGCGGACAAGCTTTAGCGACATACATTATAATGAATGTCATATAAGTTACCAATTTGTTCTTGAACTGTACAATGTATGATAGATTTAAAGCTATGAGTAGAATTATATTTCCAAGAAAGTGGGCGGTCCGTATTTCCTCATGTTCATTAACCCGATTATGTGTCATTAATTTCTGAGATCTTTCAAGATGTTTGTTTTCATTACGCTTAGAACTTCCTTTAGTACCATGTATGTCGAAGTATATTTAATAAAGTATCGTTAACTTGCCATTGACCTGCATACATTAATGCACGGCCAATAAACCACAGAAGGGGAGAGGTGGCTCCATTAATTGTCCAGGCCTGCTCTCCATAATGTTGCTAACCGAGTTCTATAATTGTGTACCGCCAAGCTATAACGCTTTTAAACTTGTCAAACCTACCCAATTAGTCCTTGAAGTACTTCAGACAAAGATTTTTAGAAAATTGATCAGATTTAACTAGAGACTATCAAATAAAACCAGAGTAAAAATGTAGTATAGAAGTACTGATAGTACTACTATCAGATGTTAATGTATTATCGTGATGTTGATTGGATTTGTTTACGATTGATTAAACAAGTGTGTCCATTAGTATTCGCCTTAACCCGCTCATACAAAAGTGGCCGATACATTATCATTATCCATACACGAAAAGTGCACTCATTACACTGGCCACTGACCAACAATAAACGAGTTCGTTTTTTTTTTTTTTTTTATTATTTAACAACATCTCGGGTTTATACGATTCAGGAGTCTTTAACTCAGATCTGATTTTTTAAATGCAACAAAATAATACACAATAGGTTTTAAGTGACATCAGTCTGTACTTAGTATTCAAATTTCTTATTATTTCAAAACACGAACTGTCTATTGAGATTATCTGTAGAGTATTTACTCTACAAATATTTCAAAAACTTGTAATGTGCGTGCTGGCGATTCGCGAGTATGCCATTTAAACGTATTATTTTCGCAGTGAAATTGAGGTATGGAAATTTGCCAAAATCAACATCAGATCAAATCCAAATATTATGTCGAATTTACAGGACGCAGTGAATTACGTATATTCATAGTATAGATGAACAATTTTACAAATCAAAATCAAATCAAATCAAATCAAATCACAATATTCCGACATTTACGCAGTGCAATCTAAACACTGGATCGGGCGAGGTAATGTGGGGGTGTTTCACAAATATTCTAAGTTGAACTTAACTCTAAGTTGAACCTAACGGTTATGGAAAGCCACGTGTAGCCTTGGAATACAATTTATTAGAAAAGCTACAAAGCAAGAATTTTGACTTTTCATAAAATAATGTTAATAGAAAATAGAAAATATTAATGATTTGAAATATTAATGATTTTAATCAACATTTTATGTCTTTGAAAAAGGACTTTTACAACAATGTTTCAAAGAAACTAAAGGC
>JBAMJV010000526.1:0-133386 GCA_037951105.1 Echinarachnius parma | reverse complement strand
CCAGAACTGGCCACATAGGGTGTTTCACAAAGATCCCAAGTTGAAATTAACTCTAAGTTGGAATTAGAAATTATGGAAAGCCATTAGTTTCTTTGAAAAATTGTTGTAAAAGTTATTCTAAATGGCATAAAACGTTGATCAAATTTATCATAATATTTTTCTATTATCAAGGAGATTCCATGTTCTTGATGTACAATTTATGACAGTCTAAAATAGTTATTACTAATAGCATTCTTGCTTTTGAAAACATTTTATTCTAAGGCTACAAATGACATTCCATAATAGTTAGGTCCAACTTAGAGTCAAGTTCAACTTAAAACACCCCCTGTAAAACACCCCCTGGCCTTGGATTCAAGGAAGTCATCAGTCTTCAGTCTGGATTGTTCTTCTTATTTTTCCTGTTTTTTCTTTTCCGTCGTCTGTAATTGAAACCCTACGAAGTTGATCTTTTTGGCAAGACCCCCGCGCGATTCTTTGACTCACAACTATTATAGTAAACGACCCTTGTGCCTTTAAATTGTGTCAACAAATAATTGTGTCAACTACTGTATCATCCTATAGGTCCGGTCACATATCACCGGATAGCGTAAACGGACGCCCGACGGAGAGCAACATTTTAAATCCGTTCGTCTCCAGTGCGTATGCGTTTCTTGTCAGGCGATGTACAGTGTAGCCAACAATTATTTGGACACCCTGAAAAATAGGAAACTAACTATTTTGATAATTTTCCAAAAATGGTCTTATATTTTATCTTGATTTCAACAAAGCAGCATCTAATAAACACATACAATGAATTTTTAGGCAGCTTTTTACCAAACATTTTCTTCAAAATTTGTTCTATATATAGCATCATTTAGATTAAAGTGATTTTTTCAAGGTGTCCAAATAATTCTTGGCTACACTGTATGTACGTTGTTCTATCCGTTGGAATGTTTTATGTACATGAAGAAATGGAGAGGACTTTCTCCACCGGATAATTTGACTTTTGAAAATGTTCTATCCGTCGGGCGTCCGTTAACGATATCCGGTGATATGTGACCGGGCCTTATGTATCTTGGGGAACTCATATGAGTGATAAATGCTGGTAACCCCGCTACATGTATCATCACTATCATCATATGACAGCTACACATGGCATTGACTTAAAAGGCTACTATGATAAGTGCCTTAAGTTTAAGAATAAGATCGATGGTCGTCATAACATCAGTAACGTGACCTATTATTGTCAGAAATAACCAATACAACTATTACAATTATCTAACTTCAAGTTCATGATACCACTGTACCACCTCAAAAGGGGGGGGGGGGGGGGCGGTCAATGGAAACCAGACACGGTCTCGGTGGGGAACAACTGTCGAAACAGAGTCTGATTCTTCGGTCTACAGTTTGACCAGCTAGGCTGTAAACTGGTCAATTGACCTGAAGAGGGAAATTGAAAAGGACAGATTTATTTTTAGCCACGCTGGATTTCTGCTGAACTCTATATACACACCTTGTTGATCGATGTGACAGAGTTTATTTGTCTTAAAAAGCAGTGATTGTCGATCCCTGGACTAATGTGTAAAATGGGATTTGTCTCTGAATAAGGTGGACCTCGATTAATGTATACCTTAATGGTTTGTTTTTTAAAACCAGTGATTGATTATAGCTCTCATCTGAACTTAATTCTTCAAGTTGAAATATTCTGAATATGTCATTTAAATGACATAAGAGTGCATGGATGTGCGTTATGAGTTTGTTTTAAAACCAGTGATTCGCTGAACATTTTTTTTCTTTCTGCAGGTGTGTTTTGGAAGACATTTAACCTAATGAATGAAATATTGGTTATTTTATAATCAGTGATTGATTGTGTGATTCCGTGAATCAAAGTTCTACAATTTGGTGCATTTCGCAAGTGTTCTTTAATTGAGATAACATTGGATGTGCATAGTCGGTTTGTTTTAAAACCAGTGATAGTGGATCTCTGACCTAAGTTCCATAATGTGTTTTATTCTGCAAAGTTCCTTAATTTGTATGAGATAATTATTGTGGATGTGTATAATTGGTTTGTATTAGCAGAAGCGGAAGTCTTTCACCGACATCTTGTTGCTCTTCTCGATAGCGTAAGTTATAGCGAAAAATAATGGAGATGTGTGTAGGATTGGTGGAATATTTTCGATGCTTTTGGTGTTCCTTGCGTTGGGAGTTACCCCGTGCAAGTGCTCCTCTCCAGAAGCCTCTCCAGAGGCCTTTCCAGAGAAGCATCATCAAGAGAGTGCCCTTGTTGCGCACTGCAGCGAACTCAACCTGTCCGAGCATACGTCGTTCAAGGTTGTTGGTCTCCACTTCGGGGAGGTTAAGGGACCTCTGGTGGGTCGCGATATGGATCATCGCAGCAGCCCTGGCAAAAATTGGTGAGTTGATTCCACGACATTTGCTCCGACATGAAGTGTTCATAAACCAATATAAAATCATAATCCTACCTAAAAAACCCTTACACGAGCCCACCCTGACCGAACACACGTCGTTCAAGGTTATTGGTCTTCACTTCGAAGAGGTTATAAGGGACCTCTGGTGGTCGCGATATGGATCACCGCAGCAACCCTGGCAAAAATTGGTGAGTTGATTCCAGTACATTTGCTCCGGCGACAATTGCTCCACTTTGTGTTAATACGCTTACATCAACCATAGGGTCCATGCATCAACCAACCATCTAATTAAAGGGATCTAGTAATTAAACTTTGTTGTGCAAAACGTGATGAATTGTCGATTCAATTTATATTGTTGCTATCTGATACGGTATGTCCACTGGGTATTGTGTGAAAATTTCAAGTTAAACGGACGTTATTTGGCCGAATAATGAGCAAACATGCAAAGTGATATTCACTAACTCATTGCACTGACTTTGTACGCGGTTACGACTATCCAGTGGATAGTTTAACATCTGAACACTTCAATCGTAAATATCTTTTTAACAAATTAAAGGGAAATTTCAAAACCAAAACCTGTTTCATGCTTCTATTGTTAATGTGAAGACAACAATGTATGAGAGGACTACTGGAGTTCCAAGTAAGTTTTAAGGATTTGGACAATGTTACTAGATCCCTTTAAGGACATATCTATTAAATAAATTTCATTCCAAAAGTTAAACATTGTTATGTGCATCCATCATCGACCTATTTAGCTGGTCCAGTGTATATATTATATTGTATTATATAATTAATGAGAAAGTAGAATGTTTAAGAAAGCCGTAAAAGTAGAATCATATGCCCAATAAATTACCCTCTCTTTTATGTTTATCTACACAATCATGTCTATAAGTGCGCTATACTTTTGGTTGTTGCCCAAGTTTGTGTCAAGCAATGAGTCCATATTAATGCTTTTGTAACATCACATTGTTTTCCTTTTTACTCCCTAAACACTGAACAAAAGGGGTTCGTTATAACGGTGATTATTATCAAAATAGGCTAATATAGCGCTTTAGACCGAAAAATAAGTTCCGTCGGCCATTCCACTGAGACAACGTCTGGCTCCACTGACCGTCCCCACCTATAAATCTTTTCGCACGGCGACGCAAGTGCGGCGACGGGGGATTCAAATCAGCTTGTGACCGTCCCCGTACTCTGGCTACCGTCGCGATCTATTTGCAGTTTCGCAGTGAAGAATACGGGGAACGTGCATCGATACGATGGGGACGTGTCCTTGCTCGAGAGAACAGGCGCGCTGATTGGCTGACCATGCACTGACCCATTGAAGTATGGACTGTCCGCGCCGCTCTACGCCGGACGCTAATTCAGCCGAATACCGTTGTAGGTTTGGACGATACGCGGAAATTTTCGCTCTGAGTGCGACCCCCCGCTAAGATTAGCGTTGTAAAATAACCCCGTCGTCGTTGCGAAAACAGGCTACTATCGTAGTCTAGAGAGGTAGAGAGGTATGAAACTATAACTTATCACCTACATCTTGCAGAAAACCCTATTCGATTTGTTTCAGTGGTCATGGAGAATTGGGGATCGTTGTAAAACATCGTATATCACAGATCTGTTCCAAAGCAACAACAAAATCATATCACATAATTATGTAGTTGATAACCCACTTGTTCTTTCGTTCCCTGTTTGGTTTTTGTAATATTTGAGGTTTCGCTTTTTGTTTGCTTCTTTTTCTTCCCAGTTTTCCACCTCTCGCTCTTGTCCAAGTTTGTGTCGGAAAGACGCCTGCTAATCTGTTTCAAATCAACAGCGAAAGTATTTGCTCACTCACTTGTCTTTTCGCTTCCTACTTAAAGGGGTAGTTTAGTTTTGGTAGAGAGGGCGCTGCACATCACAATTTTTTTGTGAGGTAATGAAAAACTGAGTGTCGAATTTGAGAGAACATGCAATTTTAATGGCAGAATAAACTTTATTTGGTCAAAATCGACCCAGAAACGGCTGAAATATCAATAAATATATCTGATCTTATAATTATTTGGGGCCCAAATAATTAGATGATTTTTAGAAAAAAATTAAAAAATGCTTGCACTTTTTCAAAAAATTTCAAAAGCGTTTTTTAAATAGTTGTTGATGATCTCGCTATTTAATCATTATATCAATAAAACATCACATGCATAATTTTGTACGAAAAATGGTTGAAACCAATGCCTTTTTAAAAAGCGCCCTCTTGTGTTTTAATGGCTCCTTTTGAATGATAACAGGCTTTTTACTTAGTCGTTTGTAATTTTATATACCTTTCGAGCATGGTGGAGTAATAACTATTAGTTTATAATGTTAATGTGCAGGTTTTGGCTACTAAAGTTCAGCCTTACCAAAACTAAACTACCCCTTTAAATTGGCTTTTGTTAAAGTTTGAATTCAACCACTTTGTCTTGTTTTATGTCTTTCCTCCGAGTTTCCACCTCGAGATCGCTACGGTACAGTCCAAGAATATAATGCCGGAAAGATGTCTGCTCATAATATATTAATATAATGATTATCGCACTTACTGATCAGTTCAAAATCAACGGCCAAATCAGTTTTTTTTTATTTTTTACTTTCGCTTCCTGCTTAATCTTGTAAGATTTGTTTAAATTCACCCTCTTGTTGTATCCCTTTCCTCACGGTTGTCCACCTCTTAATGCTCCTGTCCAAGTTTGTGTCGGAAAGACGTCTGTTCATCATCACAATCAGCACCTATCACTTATATACAAATCAACGGCCAAATCTTCTCTTCAAGGGTGTGTTAGGAGCTCAATATTCTTCTTTCGCTTCCTGCTAAGCATGGGCGTATATAGGATCACACTTTTCTCGGGGGGTTTATCAACCAAACTCTTATTATTTTCTTGGAAAAAAAATAATATTTTCTTGTAATGTTAACGAGAACGCTGAAGTTTTCGTGCATAGGCATATTAGGCGGGGGAGCTTGTTTGGGCTTGTTTGTTTTTGTTTTGATTCGATTTGATTTGATTTGATTTGATTTATTCATTTTCAAAATTTTCAACAAATTATAAAGCATACAATAAACATATCATGAACAGATACTTGCATATAATTAGTAAAGGAAGATAGTTCATTGTAAGAGATCGTCAGGTGAAAAATGGGAAGCATAATTATTCGGCAAAAGGCCTCAGCCCCATGAGAAAAAATGTGCCCCTATACGCTCTTTGTTTCGTGATCCATCGGATAAATTGACAAGATACCTGTAACAAAACATTGTTTAAGTCAAAATAACTAGGCTAAGATGTATTTCTATACGGATCCTAGCTTTTTACTATTTGGAAAATATATAGATTTAATGTGTCGCTTTTCTTTCCTTCACACCAGCTTTCCACTTCTCCCCGCTGCCCAAGTATGTGCCGGAGAGCTGCCTCCTCATCGCGATCGGCTTCGTCATCGGCGGCCTGTTCCAAGTCAGCAGCGACACCGTGTTCAACGTCGAGCTGAGCACGCACCTCTTCTTCCTCTACCTCCTTCCGCCGATCATGATGGAGGCCGGATACTTCATGCCCTTTGCGGCTTTCTGGAGTAACATCGGCAGCATCCTGACGTTCGCCGTCTTCGGGACCATCTTCAACGCCTTCAGCATCGGGATATCGCTGTGGGGAGTTGGCGGTATTCTCGGTAAAAAATGCAATAAAATATCCCTGGGAGGCACAATTTCGAGATTAATAAGACTGTTACTGTGGATAATATGAGCATACGGCATCCTTTTTCTCCAGTGGTGCCACTTCACAATAGGTGGGTCATTTTCACTCCGAGAACGATCGTGTGTTACGCTTTTGAAAACGAAATGACACCACCGGGCTTCTTTCTCAGAAAAGGCATTACGGAATTCTATGGATATGGGCTGAAAGTTTTGAAGAAGATGAAAATCTTTTATACCGATTATATTGTGCATATTACCGTAACAATATTTCATGCTTGATACATTGACACACTTGTGATTAAAATCACTAGACAACATTTTATTTTGTGAATTCGATAGCAGTTTGATGATTTTATTTTGGTTTGTCAGGTGAAAACGTGACAGTGAGTTTCCTGGAGTGCATGACGTTCAGCAGTCTGATCTCGGCTGTCGATCCCGTCGCGGTGCTCGCCGTCTTTGAAGAAGAGATTCACGTCAATCAATTCCTTCATATCCTGGTCTTCGGGGAGTCACTACTCAATGATGCCGTCACTGTGGTAAATGACAGAAAAATTATAAGGATGATGTTTATGATGATGATGGTGGTGGTGATGATGATGTTGATGATGATGATGATGATGATGATGATGATGATGATGATGATGATGATAATTATAATAATGGTGATGATGGGGATGACGGTGGTGATGATGATGATGATGTTGACGATGATGATGATGATAATTATAATAATAATGATGTGATGATGATGCTCATGACGATGACGATGATGATGATGATGATGATGATGGTGGTATTGATGACGATAATAATGATTATGATGATGATGATGTTGTTGTTTTCGTCGTCATCGTCGATGATGGTTATGACGATGATGATTATGGTGATGATGATGATGATGTTGATATGATGATGATGATGATGACGTTGTTGATGATGATGATGACGATATGATGATGACGGTGATAAATATGATGATGATGATGATGATGATGATGATGATGAAGATGATGATGTTGATGATGATGATGATGATGATGATGATGATAATGATGATGATGATATATAGCTTGCATAATTCCAGAGTATTGTTTTAACGTAACTTACAGTGAAAACGTGTAATATTGATATATTTAAAACATATTAATCATAAGGATGTTTCTTTTAACTGGTGTTTTCAAAAGGTGTTGTATCGTGTATTCGAGTCGTTCAACGAGATCGGGGCCGATCATCTTTCCAGACTTGACGTCTTCCTCGGATTCCTCTCGTTCTTCGTGGTCGCCATCGGAGGCATCCTGGTCGGTCTCTCATTCGGCGTAGTCACCGCCTTCATCAGCAAGTACACGTACAAAGTGCGCGTCATCGAACCCATATTCGTCTTCGTCATGGCCTACCTCGCTTTCGTAGTCGCAGAAATGCTCACCCTCTCTAGTATTCTGGCGTGAGTATATTTTGTCAATTATTCGTACGACAGAGGTAGGAATAAATACTTAATTGTCGTGCGACGAAAATATGCCGTGGCTTGAAATTCGGTCTGGATGCCATAAGTGTGGTGTCGTACATTAGACCTGCGACATTACCACATTTTCAGACTTCTCTGTCTGTTCCTGTCGTGAAAACGAAATCATCATCATCATCACCACACAATCGTGTTTCGTTTTTTCCAATCTTATTCAATAATGTTGATATCTCTCCAGAATCGTCAGCTGTTCGATGTTCATGAAACCGTACGTTGAACAGAACATCTCTCGCAAGTCGGTCACCACCATCAACGACCTCCATAAAGATGCGGAGTACTACGTATGAGTGAGACCATCATCATCCTCATACAGTCGTGTTTTTTTCTCCAATTTCGTTCAACATCTTTTTTTTCCCCTCCAGCATCGTCACCTGTTCGATGTTCATGAAGCCGTACGTCGAACAGAACATCTCCCGCAAGTCGCTCACCACCATCGAATACTTCCTGAAGATGTTGAGCAGTATGTGTGAGACCATCCTCATCATCATCATCGTCATCATCGTCTTCATCATCATCATCGTCGTCGTCATCATCATTATCACCATCACCATTATCATCATCATCATCATCATCGTCTTCATTGTTATCGTCGTCATCGTCATCATCATCATCATCATCACCATCACCATTATCATCACCATCGTAACCATGCATCGTCACCATCATCTTCATCGATATCATCGTCGTCGTCATCATCATTATCATCATCATCACCATCATCATCACCATCGTCACCATCGTCACCATCGTCATCATCATCATCATCATCATCATACAATCGTATCTCGTTTTTTCCAATTTCGTTCAACATCTTTTGTTTTCCCTCCAGGATTGTCACCTGTTCCATGTTCATGAAGCCGTACGTCGAGCAGAACATCTCCCGCAAGTCGCACACCACCATCAAGTACTTTGTGAAGATGCTGAGCAGTATGAGTGAGACCATCATCTTCATCTTCCTCGGCACGACCACCCTGGAGGAGAAAGGCTTCCATCAGTGGAACACCATGTTCGTCATCAACACCCTCCTATTCTGCTCTGTCTACAGATACGTAGGTGAGTGTGATTCTCTCCAAGATCCTAGGTCCAAGATCAATGGCGTTGCTACGGCCACGCTACACCACTGCCCAATGTGCAGGGTTGATGAAAAACATACTCTCACTAAGTCCAACTACAGGTATTGAATTCACTCAAGAGGTACATGAATTTGGGTCAAGTTCGAATATTAAATTGTTCCAATGTCCATGGGTCTAAGGTCAGATGTCATTAAACTTCCGATGAGAGCATATAGTCTAAATTAACTTTATAATATTATAATTATAATATTGTAGGTAGGGGCAGTACTAAATTCATAACAGTGGCACATAAGGCCTATGTCAAGTTCGGATAAAGTTGGTCCAAAGACCAAGTAAAAGGGGGCCAAGGTAAATCATCTCTTCATGAAAAACAATTCATTGTCGCTAAATCCGTATAACTCCAAATCCGTAAACAAGTGCATATCTTGAAGGCCTAAAGGTCAAGTTCAAGTTCAAATGAGATTGTAATCGCCCCAAGTTCCTAAGTCAAATGTCAATGCACTGTCCATGAAAAAACACTGTATTCTCAATAACGTTGTACAACTTTGAGGTAGGATTGGAAAGCGATGGGTAAGATACAGCGCCTTTAGGAGAATATCACACTTTCGTTATTAATTAATTATATTTGAATCAGGTGTGTACCTCCAGGTGAAAGTCCTCAACTACTTCCGGCTCTTCAAGATCAACCGCCGCTCTCAGTTCATCATGGCGTACGGCGGCATCCGTGGCGCCATCGCCTTCTCGCTGGTCGCGCTCCTGTGCGAACAGGTCATCCCGAACAAGAAGATCTTCTTTACGACCACGGTCGTCGTCATCATGTTCACCGTGTTTGTGCAGGTAATATCGTGCACCGATTAATTAACTCGTTAAGCACTGGACCCTCGTGTATTTGTTATGGTATATCCACCACGCTTCGCAACCAAGAGTCTTTTTAAAGAACAATTGAAAACCCATCTTTTTCTCATAATTTGGACCTACAGCGCTTTTAAAAATTTTAGATGGAAAATGCGCTATATTAATATTATGTTAATATTATCATTATTATTATTATTGCTATTTGTATTATTATTATTATTATTATCATCATTATTATCATTATTATTATCATTATTATTATCATTTTTTGTTTGGTGCTGTTGTTGTTTTGGTTGTTGCTGTTGTTGTTATTGTTATTATTATTATTAAAACTGACATTTACGTGGAGGGGAGTGATGAGGGAGTTGAATATTAAAAACGAGTATCGTTCAAACATGATAATATAATATATCAAACATGTTCATAAATGTGTTTTTTTTTTTCATTTAGGGCATAACTATCAAGCCCATAGTTGGCCTTCTTGATGTGAAGCGAGCATTAAAACGGAAACCCACAATGAACGAGGAGATCTATCAGAGGGTGAGTGCATGGTGATATTTAAAGGGGTAGTACAGTTTTGGTAAGGCTGAACTTTAGTAACCAAAACCTGAACAGTAACCTTACAAACTAATATTTATAACCCCACCATGCTCGAAAGGTATACAAACATACAAACGACTAAGTAAAAAGCCTGTTATCATTCAAAAAGCGCCATTAAAACACGAGAGGGCGCTCTCTAATAAGGCATTGGTTACAACCATTTTTCATACAAAAGTATGCATGTGATGTTTTGTTGAAATAATGATTAAATGGAGAGGTCATCAACAACTATCTAAAAACCGCTTTTGAAAATTTTTGAAAAAGTGTAATAATTTTTTTATTTTTTCCAAAAAAATCATCGTATTTATTTGTGGCCCAAATAAATACGATTTGGATATATTTATTGATATTTCAGCCATTTCTGAACCGATTTTGACCAAATGAAGTTTATTCTGCCATTAAAATTGCATGTTCTTTTTAATTCGACACTCAGTTTTTCTTTACCTCACGAAAAATTTGTGAAGTGCAGCGCCGTCTCTACCAAAACTAAACTACTAACAGTTCATTGATTACTGTTTTGTGTAAATTAACTTTTCATGTTGCTACTATAGAAACCCTCGTAATAATACCTTTCTGGTGGCCCGATCCAGCAAGCAATGACAAAAAAAGTTAAAATGATGGTGGCCTCGGGGGTGGCCTGAAAACAGAATACTGTTAAATTGTTTCAGTCGAGCAAATAACATGTTCCAATGATGACAATTTGGTGGCAGCTCACTGGAAGCTCACTGGTGGTCGTTTGAGAACAGGCGCGCTATATAGTGCAAAATTAATATTGAACCCTGACATAATCAAGGACTGCGTCAAAGATGGAATTTACTAACGTAAGAGTGTACATTTACTTCTCAATATCATTCAATATAATGATCTATTCAGATTTCTGCAAATTGTCTTAAACATTTTTTGTATAAGAAGTCAATAACGCCATGGTAGTTCAGACTCAAAATAAGTAGTCCTTCGCCTTTCGTTGCTACTTACTTTTACCAGCCAGTTTTTACCAGCAGTTCATATAGTTATACATATAGTATTCAACTATACATGTATTTCTATAAACTCCGTATACATAAACTTACTTTTCATGGAATTGAAAACAAAATTATAATATTTTTTTTTACTTCACTTCCCAGTTTAATGGTCATTTGATGACGGGAGTTGAGGATGTTATTGGACATCGCGGTCGCAATTTCTTCAGAGAAAAGTAAGAATTGTCCCTTTTTTAGTCATCATGTTATTTTCATCTCCCATTTTTGGAATTTTGTATCTTCCTCATTTTTAATCTTTATTTGGAATATTATATTCATAACGGTCATCGGCAGAATTCATGTGTTAATTGCGCTAGTCATATATTTGTTTTCTTTCGTGGTTTTATGAGACTTCTTCTCTAGTTTTTTTCTACTACAAATTATAGGAATCGTTTATCTGAATTATAATTTTCGCTAGATAATGTTCTGTAATAAAACAAAGTTTGATTGTGTGTATGTAATGTCATTGTTGTTGTGATTTGATCAAGTGAAGAAAACAAAATTAGAAGGTGAACAAATGTTGAAAGTTACATGGAAAGATACCTCGTGTGTTAAATGAATATGTAAGGACCAAGAAAATCATCTCCCCAAAACGATAAAGATTTTATCATTTATTTCCTTAGGATGTTAAGTGGGTTGGATGGTCCTCCCCCTACTTTCCCCAAAACAATATATTCATCTAAAAAGTTGTGAAACTACTATTTTTATTTCAGGTGGACGCGTATCAAAGAGGATTACCTGGAAAGGTACCTCGTGCGTGAGAGGACGGGGGTGAAGAACAGCAAGATCATAGACGTCTACCAGAAACTGGCCAAAAGGGATGCTCTGGAACTGGTCAACGAATTCAATCACGTGGCATCGGTAGCCAGTATGACCGGCCAAGATGCATATGAAAATAGGATCAGCGAGACGTGAGATTAAAAATGACCGTTGGCTTTCTAGATAATAATAATAATAATAATAATAATAATAATAATAATAATAATAGCTTGCATTATTATAGCGCTTAAAGGGACAGTCCCTCTTTTACAAAACGTCTGAACAGTTTCCAGTTGACGGATGGGGATGAATGAAACACACACACAAAAAAATCAGATCGAACAGCCCTATAATATGGATTCTACGAATGAAAAACGAATGCGTCCCTCCATCAGACTATATATCGGTCAATAAAAGAGTTTAACTGATTTAGCATAATATTACAACTATATTGTACTTATTCTTGTAAAGGTATGTCACCGAAAAAAATCTCAAAAATGAAGAATATGTAATTACATGTAGTCAGTTTAAGCGAGGTTTGGTTATTTTTCCTAGTGTGCGGTCATGTTATTCTTAATTGTGCGCGGGTCACGTAGGGGTCATGCATAGCGTTGTGGTACTTGGAATCCGTGTACGAACTTCCTCACTGGGTGAATATACGTATAATGCACAATTAACCGTTGGACGGCGGTTTATTAGTTTTAGGTCTATAACTCCACGAAAAAGAGATTTCAAGCCCTAATTTTTTCAGGCATGCTATTAAATGTCATTTTCTTTCATATAAGACAATAACCTCGCAACTTTTGAAATTTGGCCTGCAAAAGAGGGAATGTCCCTTTAATACAGGGTTTCTAAGCGCAAATTGTTATGTGTCTGGATCATGTTAGGTTCAAGGCCTGAGCAATATTACCTTTATTTCGTTTCACTTCATTATGTTTATAATTGTATATACCCATAGACCATTATAATAAATATTACATTTATGAGTACTGTAATACAAACCCTTAATAATCTGGCCAAAATAATGAGTGTATCCATACTCAATTTGGTTATATTGGAACTACTTAAAATCACCTCTATATACACGCTTATAATTATAAAGGTTAATCGCATATATAATAATGATTACCATAATTGTATGAGTTTAATACCATGTTTGTTTGTTGTGAATTTTGTGATTCATATTAATTTCGTTATAGATAAAGCAGTTGGAGATAACCTTTGGAGATTCTATGTCTCCTCTATACTCTAGTTCTTTCGGTGAAAGTGTAACCAGTCTGGAGGTGTGCCCGGACCCCACCCTAAGGCAGAGGCTAGTGGGAGGGGAGGGGGAGACGGAGGGGGTTCTGAATGGGGATGTGCCGACCCATTACGAGAAGCGTCGACGGAGCTCGTTCTCACGCCACATGGAAGCCTTCAAGAGATATGCGTTCATTACACGGCGCTCTGTAAATCATATCATTTTAATTTTAATTTTGGGAGTATTATTTTAAAACTATGATCAGTTCAGTTGAGAACCTAGGCCAAGATATATCTGGGGTCTGAGTCATAAGGCAAAGTTTGGGCAAAGGCTTGTGGGAGGGGATCGGGGAGAGATGGAGGGGGCTCTGGAAGGGGATTTGCCGTCTCGTTAAGAGAAGCGAAGATGGAGCTCCCCCCCCCCCCACCCACCACCCCCAACCCATGCAGTGCATCCGTACTTCCTCGACGACAAAGAGTCTGACAGTGTTGACCACACGCTAGCCAGAGGTGGGCGTAGCCTTCACATCTTGGCCCACCAAAAGAACAAAAATAAGTCATTGTGATCATCTCAAGAAATACATTATTTACCCCCCCCCCCCCTATATACCTGCAGAGCACGGCGCATCAGTACTTTCTCAATGACAAAGAACCCGACAGCGTCGAGCAAGAAGAGCCCGAGGTGGGGCGTAGCCTCCACATCTTGGCCCACCACAAGTACAGAAAGAAGTCATCGGGGGGTGTTGCGGCTCAGCTGATGAGGAACAAGAGCGGGCTCAGTTTCGGGGAAGGCAGGAACGAAGGTACGTGAATCAATTAAGGGAGGGGGTGGGGGGAGATTGGGAAAGTGACGAAATAAATGTGCTTTATTACTTGTTGCAAAAGTTGTATGTCAATTCATTTTGGTTAACGAGTTCAAAGGTCACAGGTCAAATCATGTGTAAATATTTTGTTCCAGTTATATCTCGAGAACTAATCAGCAAATAGCATGGAAATTGTGACCTGCCAAACACAAGCTATAGGCAGGGGTAGTAACATATATCATCAAATTTAATTTGAAGGTCGTTATAATCATAGGAAATTCAATGTCAAAGGTTGCTGGTATGTTTTTTGCATGACTCCGATCCGTGCAGTCAACATTATTGCTCTAGTCTGTTATGATTCTTTTTAGTCCTCCTTACAATCTTCAAATTTAGTCTTCTAAATAACTTTAAAATTAACTTATAAACTGCTATTGTCTTGTTTAACGCTAATTTCTCTATATGAATCTCTTCCTTCAACAGATAATCCAGGTGAAGTAGCAATCACAATGACCTCCCCGCCCCCAACCATGGACACCCAGGACACCCAGGACACACTGCCAGGGGTCAGGACATCACGGGTCAGATTCTCATTCAAAGACGATGAGGATAGTTGTCCAGTTTCTCCCAGTTATTATAGATCATCGTATTATATCCAAATGGGTGAAAAGCCCACTGAGATCCCTTACCCCCAGTGATTACAAGATCCATAATATTTCAGAGTAGTGATCACGAGATCCGATATCACCAGCAGTGATCAAGAGATCTGATATTACCAGTGATCACGTTATCTGATATTCCCAGTGATCACGTGATCCGATATTCCCAGTGATAACAAGATCTGGTATTCCTATAGTGATCGCAATATCTGATATTCCCAGTGATCACGTGATCTGATATTCCCATTTCCCAGTGATAACAAGGGCTGATATCCCCAGTGATCGCGAGATCTGATATTCCCAGTGATCACGAGATCCGATAATTCCAGTGATCATGTTATCCAGTATTCCCGATGATCTTGAGATCCGATATTCCCAGTGATCCCGAGATCTGATATTCCCAGTGATCACGTGATCTGATATTCCTAGTTGTCACGTGATCCGATATTCCCAGTGATCACGAGATCTGATATTCCCTGTATAGTGATCTGTTATTCCCGGCAGTGATCTGTTATTCCCGGCAGTGATCACAAGATCCAATATTCCTACCAGTTGGCAGTGATCACGAGATCCAATCATGAGATTAAGCTCCGATATTCCCAGTGATCAGGAGATCTAATCCCCTAATATTCCCAGCAGTGATTTCAAGATCCGATACACAGCTGGAACGATCAAACAGCCAAGCGTAGGCTTTCATACCCATGAACTGTTCTTCAATGTGCAATATTTTGTATTCTTCATTTAATACTGGCATACTTCCCGATAAACAAAAGATCGCAAATGTAGCAATAGCAAGCGCTAGGAGGCTTTAGTTTATGTAATATGCGCTTTACAAATATATATTAGTATCATTAATATCAATATAATAAACAAATTAATCTTTGGAAAGCCTTAATAATTATAGGCTTATTCCTGTGTTACCTGTTTTTTCTAAAGTTTTAGAAATATGTATTTGTAATTGGCTTTCATAAGTGCAACATCTTATTCAACAACTAATATGATATTAGAGCAGGACACTCCTGGGAGGACATTGTTTATCCTCTGCCATAGTTGATTAATTTTCTAAAGTTTTTTTTAGACTGTAATTTTCCAGATGTATTGCAAATTTGAAAAGTGCAATATTTTATTCAATAACCAATATGAAGGACTCATCATATATCCTCTTATATAGTTGATTCAGTTTTGAAAGTTTGTTCAGCCTCTAATTTTCAAGATGTACAGCGTATATTACTCGATTTATGTCATGATTTAGGCAAGGCTTTCCTTGGATCATTAACATGTATCATCTATATAATACAGATACATATTATTAGTATTCGTGGTGTCCTTTAATGGTTATTTTAAAGAAATGTATCAATTCACAAGCAATACGATATTCAATTAATCATTCTGTTTGTATCATTACTGTACAATGCGCATCGGAATAGAATTTCTACATTGTTGGGTGGCGCGATATACTGTATATATAGATGATGGTCTATTATTATTATCACGGGCGTAGACATGACATTGATACCCATTCAAGTGGGGGGATGATCTATTCATTCATCCCCCCCCCCCCCAGATTCAATAGGTCTTACGTAACTCGCTACGCCCGTGATTATTATTATTATTATCATTATTGATTACGAGTGCAATACTGGATGTAGTGTACCCAGGGGACAATTCTTGGTCTGCTTATAATTTTTGGTCTAAATGAATCATATATATGTTTCTAAATAAGTTGCCATTTATCAGTAAAGTCTAGTCTCTTTGTAGTTACTGCCTTTTTTTTTACCCCCGACGAAGATCCTGCTAGGATTGAAAGATTGGCTATATACAACTCTTATTTTATCACATTGGCAATTTTAAGTAGATTATCAGTGTTCAACAGTATTTTCTTCATTCGCAATTTATCCCATTTACATACAAATGATTATACAATTGTGGTTATTTGTATGAATAATGAGATTATTCTTTTCAAAATGTCTAGGTTTGATTGTCAATAATAAGCTGTCTTGTCATCAACGTATGGACACGGTCTATAATAGGGCCATTCTTTGAAAAGTGAAACTTTTTCGGAAAAATTGAAGTTTTATTTTTCTGTAGTTTTGTTCCATTTTTGGAATGATCCATGTGTAAAGTTTCATGAAATACATGATTTGAAGTTTAAAATGAAACTTTTTTACTCATTTGCATAAATTTACATATTTCAATATTTTTCTAATAATCATAATTCAGAAAATAATCAAGATATCAAAAGGATAATTAGCAAGCTCATTCTTCTCACTTTCCTGTACAGGTTGATACCAACTTTGTAAAAATTCAACCTTTCATTCTTTTCTAAACCCGATATTATAAAATTCCCATTTTTCCATTCATATTGTACATGTCACACACGTGACCACCCCAAAATGTCACACACGTGACCAGACGTTGCCACGTAATTAAGTACTATAAAAAACAACGGTTTGATATAATTCTCATTCATTGCTATTGTTGTACTTACAAATGTATAGTGCTTCTCTGGTAATAAGATGAACATTATAGCTATTCATATTTTAAAGAATTTTCCAAATGAAATTTAGTTATGAAAAAAGCGCTCCGTGCGAAGTCACACACGTGACCCATGCCATTTGACCTCTGACATTGAGTTACGTAATCCTTATAAAATCTTTTGTGTTAAGTTTGAAAGACTACAACATATTCAAGTCACATATGAAGTAAAAATCATTATAGTCTCATACTTACTGAAATATAAGCATCCCATTTCAAAATTTGTCATGTTTTGGGTCACACACGTGACCAAGAATGGCCCAATAAACTTTCTAGATGTATAATGCCTTATTGGTATCCTGACTAGATATTATTTTTTTCACATATTTTAGGAACGCAAATATTTCTCATTTTAATAAGGCTATATGTTGCTCTAGATCTCCGCATTCTTGTGATTTGTACTTATTGTGTGGTATCATGTTGTAATTATTATCATTGTTGTTCTTTCTTATTCTTCTGTATGAGATATGAAATAATAAATAATTAAATTCAAGATTCTATAGTTCATTTATTCTTCTAAAAATTGTATGTTGTCTTGGGTTCATAAAATCTATTGAACAACTTTGTAACTTGACATGTGCACAAACTAACAAAGGTTAATAAAATGTGCATTTCTGTGATCTGAAATGTCCACTGAGTGATTGTAAGAAAATTCCATGGTAAATGAATGTCATTTGACCGAGTAATGAGCAAAAATGCAAAGTGATATTCACCAACTCATTGCACTGACATTGTACACAGTTGAAAGTCTCCCCTAGAGATTTTCAAATCTGAATACTTTCATCATACATAGCTTTATAACAAATTCGACAAACTGAAACCTGCTCCATACTTCTATTGGTAATATGAACACAAAGGAGGTATGTGAGAACCGCTAGAGTTCTCAGGAAATTTTGTGGATATTGACAATGTTTATACTAGATCCCTTTAAAGCTGAAAAAGGGTTTTGAGTATCGGGCCCATCAGGGCCATAAAATGCACATTTCTTTCCATGCTATGAAGACACATCCAGGGGTGTGTTGCATAAAGCGTTGTGATCAATCAAATATTGCAAAATTGTGATTAATCTTAAGTCAGAAAATGCACAAGGCTGATTGGCTCTATAGCGCATATTTCCTGACTTGCAATTAATCGCAACTGTGCAATTGTATGCAACTCTTTCTGCAACACCCCTCCCCCCTCCAGGTAAACAGAAACAAAGACTTCACTCTCACGAAATTGAAATGCACAAAACAAAATATTTTCAATTTAATTGCCATACATTTTATTTAAAAAGTAAAGCACAATATATCTAGACATACAGAAATACAAATTTTGGTTTATGTGTAAAATAATGTTTATCATTAAAACGTACAATTCAAACTAATTTGGTATTGCACATAAAGGCTCTTATAGTAATATACATGCAAACGTTTTTTGTTATTAGACTACACATTCAACTGCATTTAGTTAAGGCCTTATCGCTGGAGTTCCATGTCAGCTAGTGCTCTCAAAACTAATTATTTCAGTATTTCTGTGAATTCAACTTGATTACCCAGAACACAATTTTAGATATTTTGATAAATTAATACACAAAGATGGAATAAATGTAAAATATGACCATGTATTTTAATTTGGCTTGAACTATTACTTCACGTAGAGCAGCATTTATTAACAACGAGGCAACAGATATTGCCAACATTGCAAAGAGCATTAATATATAATAGAAAAAATACATTAGTGAACAAAATATAATCCATTCAAACATAAAGAGAAACTGACCAGAAATATATACTATTAATGAAAAAGAGCAAAGAAAATGGGATTGTTCCAGGATAGTGCCGGTTTAGCAATCTGGAGGTCTCGGGTTCGAATCCCTGAGGAATCCCATTTTCTTTTCTATTTTTCATTTTATAAAGTATAATCCAGGTAAATTCTCACCTTCCTGTGATTTTTGTAAGTCAAAGTTTTGATCGCTGGACAAATAATTGAATGCAGAATTTAGAAAATGGCAACGAACATTGCCTACGATGAAAAGAGTTAAAATACTCAGTAGCCAAAACAAATATTCCAGGAAAAATTCTCCCCTTTTGGCAATTTTTTATTTGGAAATCACAGTTTTGAAAGCTGAACAAAAAATAGAGTAAGAGTTGGCAAATGAAATGGAAACATCTTCAAGCAGAATGCAAAATCTTGACTTAAAACACTCCCAAACTTGGTCTCTCTTTCAAAACCATGTCTTGATACCACGATCATCGTAAAGCAAAGATATGCATTATATGCACATTACAACAACTTCACACTGTTATTTGAAGTGCGTCTTTAAATTTGCTATTATTTCAAACTTAGTTCACTTCCATTTAAATGTGCTACACGAGATGTGAATACATGTAATTGTGTGATATCAACAGAAAATTTGCCTATAAAATAACAATACTTTTTATATTGTCTGGAAAGATACTACTCAAAAGGTCAAGATACATGTATAAATGAATGACCCGTGAGCCTAACAACAAATATTGTGCAGCCCTACAGAATGCCCACAATATAAAGTATTATGTTGATTAAATTAAATACATATTTTATTCAAAACTCTTCATAAAAAACATTTAAAACATTCAAATACAGAATTAAATAACATAACAAGATAGCGATAAAAATTACAATTCAAACATATACCTAAGCGTCTTCCTTTGAAAAAGATTTTACTTTTGTAAGATTGATTTGATTTGTTTAAATGAACAAAACCTAAATACACCATTTACTTCTAATTCCTAGTTGCTTTATCAGGTGACATGTTCATGAAGAATTGTTCAATATTTGAATAAGTTATCAATTCAATTCAATTAAAATGTCTTCCTGATAGCAGGAATACAGGTTTTTATCCAACTAACTCAAGTTCAAATACTAAATCAAATATTGCAACGAAATGCATCACAAACAATAGTACAGTAGAACCTCGTTATAACAAGAGCCTTAGGACAGTGAAAATTAACTTGCTATAACGAGGTTCCACAGTATTCAATGTAATCAATGACATTCTCTAGTAAATCCCACATTATGATGATCAATGATAATTTTGTTGCACTACACGGGTTGAAATATTGCGTTTGCATCCTTCATGGGCACTTGATTAAAGCTTAAATACAAAATGGTAACTCTTTGTAACAGCTTCCTCGGCCCTACCCAAATTGGATTTGGTTACTGCTACCTGGACTGTTTAACTTGATAAGCTAAAAAGCCTAAAATGCGAAATGGTAAATCTTCTAATCAGCTAACCAAACCTTACCCCCAGGACGAAATTCCTGTTGAAACCAATTGAAATTCTAATTGGTTTCTAATTGGTACCCATTGGTTTCATTTGTCCAAATTGCCTTCAATTGGTACCCATTGTTTTCAATTGGTCCAAATTGTTTCATTTTCCATATATGCATGCTCTTCGATTGATTTCAATTGGTAATGGTCAATTTGGAAAGCAATGGGAATTTCATCCTGGCTGGACTCGGTTACTTTTACTTGGACTGTTTAATTTGTTAAGCTTAAATACAAAATGGTAAGTCTTCATACCGGCTTCCCCAAACCTTGCCCCTACTTTACCATGGCTGGACTTGGTTACTAGCCGTTACCTGGACGTTGCACTGACGCTACCCTGGACGCTACCCAATTGCACCTTCTTAAACAGGAAAGGGGTAGGATATTACCCTTACGCGACCTCAAATTTTTCGGCCTGTTAAGAAGGGGTAATACAAAGCACAGGATAAACACTGTGTCATACATATAGCATCAGTGATAACTCTGTGTAAGATATACTTGTAGTGTAAATCACAGTAGAAACACTGTGTCATACATAGCGCAAGTCAGTGATAACTCTGTAAAATATAGTTTAAACCAGTGTAAACACTCCTGTCAGACATAGTGTAAATCAGTGTAAACACTGTGTCATACATAGCACAGTATAAACACCGTCATACATGTATATAGAGCAAATCAGAGATTACACTGTGTCATGCATAATGCACATAAACACTGTAACACATATCACAGTATAAATGCTCTGTTATGCAACGTGCGAGTCAGTTATAACTCTGTGTAAGAGATAGTGTAAATCACAGTGTAAACAGTGTCATACATAGTTCAAGTCAGTGTTATAACTCTGTGTTAACATATAGTGTATACCACAGTGTAAACATCTGTGTCATTCAAAGTGCAAGTAAGAGATTAATCTGTGCAAAGTGCAAGTATGTAACAGTCTAAAGTAAACACTGTAATGCATATCACAATATAAATACTGTGTCATACATAGTCAGTGATAAATCTGTGTTGAGATATAGTGTAAATCACAGTGTAAACACTGCCATACACAGTCAGTGTTAACTCTGTGTGTTAACTCTGTGTTAACACTGTATGCACTAGTCTAAAGTAAACACTGTGTAATACATTGCACATTATAAAAGCTCTGTTTATATACATAGTGCAAGTCAGTGATAAATCTGTGTTGAGATATAGTGTAAATCGCAGTGTTAAAACTGTCATACATAGTGCAAGTCAGAGATTACTCATGCATATTGCATAGTGAAAGTGTGTAACTGTCTAAAGTAAACACTGTAATATGATACTTATGCAAAGTGCAAGTCAGTGATAACAGTGTGTAAGAGATAATGTATATCAGAGTGTAAAAAATGTGTCATAACAAACAGTGTAAACACTGTCATACATAACACATAACACAGTGTATTACACTGCATCATACATAGTTTAAATCACATAGATCAGGACCCAGGAGCTGCCTCTCTCGCCTGCGTGAAAACCATTTCTTGATCTCTGAAATGATGAACACCGAGGATGTCAGCAACACCAAGAAGCAAAGATCTATGGACGGAATGGAAGAGAAAAATGTTCGAAACAATCAACTGTTGAAGGGCTTATTTTGCATCAATATTTGTGAGTAGAATATAAGGTAAGGTAGAACAAGTCACTCTGAAGAAAATAATAATTAATCCGCACTTGATGAGCACTTTATACACCCTTAGGAGTAATATGTTCATCACACACAAGCGCGCACACACACCATCATGTGTTTAGTGCAGCTTAAGGGGGGCAATCCTTTAGTGTGGACCCTCAAACATTGATATTTTTTACTGCCCCTTGAATATTGGAAGGCAATTCCTAGTTTGTTCCAGAATTATCCACGCATCACCAGGTCGTTTTCTATAACCCATTCTTTGCTTCTTGACTATCATGCTAAGGAAAACCAAGCAAATGCTTGCTGCACAACCAAAGATCCTGCTAAAGGGACAGTTCCTCTTTTGCAAGCCAAATTTCAAAAGTTGTGAGGTTATTGTCTTATTATGAAAGAAAATGTCATTTAATAGCATGCCTGAACTAGATGGATCTTCGACTGCGCGCAGTCGAAAATGATGCCTCCGCCATTACGCAATTTATTTATGTTAAGCCCAAATCAACATGTACACAGAATTAATTCTGTCAACTCAATTTTGATGGTACTCTGTCTTTTAGATCTTGACGTATCACAATTATGAGCTATAAGTGACCTTGACCTTTGCCCTCATGACCCCAAAATCTAATGACTACAATTGTTCCCTATTATACATTCAGGTATCAAGTTGGATTGAAATCTGATTATTCAGTTCTTGAGATTTCCAATCTCAAGCTACTTTTACATATAATGAGCCCTGTGACCTTTGACCTCATGACCCCCAAATTCTAATCAGTTCATTGGCTCTCCAAGGAACATACATGTACCAAGTTTGGTCAGAATCTGTCAATCCCTTCTTGAGATAACGCGATCACGAGCTATTTTTGCATATATAATGAGCTCTGTGACCTTTGACCTCATGACCCCAAAATCTAATCAGATCATCGGCCCCCCAAGATACATACATTTACCAAGTTTGGTCAGAATCTGTCAATCCCTTCTTGAGATAACGCGATCACGAGCTATTTTTGCATATATAATGAGC
This sequence comes from Echinarachnius parma, assembly GCA_037951105.1. NCBI lineage: Eukaryota > Metazoa > Echinodermata > Echinoidea > Clypeasteroida > Echinarachniidae > Echinarachnius > Echinarachnius parma. The sequence continues at coordinate 110,272 of JBAMJV010000526.1, read as the reverse complement.
TCTGTGACCTTTGACCTTTGACCTCATGACCCCAAAATCTAATCAGATCATTAGCCCCCCAAGATACATACATGTACCAAGTTTAGTCAGAATCTGTCAATCCGTTCTTGAGATAACGCGATCACGAGCTATTTTTGCATATATAATGAGCTCTGTGACCTTTGACCTCATGACCCCAAAATTTAATCAGATCATTGGCCCCCCAAGATACATACATGACCCAAGTTTGGTGAAAATCCGTCAATCGGTTCTTGAGATAACGCGATCACGAGCTATTTTTGCATATATAATGAGCTGTGACCTTTGACCTTTGACCTCATGACCCCAAAATCTAATCAGATCATTGGCCTCCCAAGATACATACATGACCCAAGTTTGGTGAAAATCCGTTAATCGGTTCTTGAGATAACGCGATCACGAGAACGGGACGTACGTACGTACGGACGGATGGACGGACAACCCGAAAACATAATGCCTCCGGCTACTTCGTTGCGGAGGCATAAAAAATAAGGGCTTGAAATCTCTTTTTCGTGGAGTTATAGACCTAAATCTAATAAACCATCGTCCAACGGTTAATTGTGCATTATACGTGTATTCACCCGTCGAGAAAGTTCACTCACGGATTCCATGGAGTGCCACAGCGCTATGCGTGACCCCTATGTGACCCGCGCTAGCTACGTGACCCGCGCACAAATAACAATGGGTAAGCGATTACTAAACAAAAAAACCAAACCTTGCTTAAACTGACTACATGTAATTATATATTCTTCATTTTTTAGATCTTTTTCCGTGACATACCTTTCCAAATGTCGGCTTCACAATACCTTTACAAGAATAAGTACAATATTGTTGTAATATTATGCTAAATCAGTTAAACTCCTTTATTGACCGATATATAGTTTGATGGAGGGACGCATTCGTTTTTCATTCGTAGAATCCAAATTACAGGGCTGTTCGATCTGATTTTTTTTTGTGTGTGTTACATTCATCCCCATCCGTCAACTGGAAACTGTTCAGACATTTTGTAAAAGAGGAACTGTCCCTTTAAATACAGTCAAACCTGCTTTAGCAACAAGCCATCTATAAAGACCACCTGCCTATAGAGTACAGAAGCTATGACATCATACAAATCATACAATTTTCAAATTAGAACAATTTGAAAATCAATTGAATATGTAAAGTATTGGCTGAGATATGCCCATCCGAACATAATCAGTGTTACAGTGCTCTGGTTCATAACTTTATGAACCAGAACACTATAACACTGATTGCCCATTGAAGTAAAATTTATTCGGATGGGCATATCTCAGCCAATACTTAACATATTCAATTGATTTTCGACATTTGGACATTATTTTTGATGCTCTTTCGGAAAAAAAAGTTCAAATTTGAAAATTATAAGTATAGATTTTTGATGACGTCACACTTCACCACTCTATAAAGACAACTTCTCTTGTCTCCATTGAAAGCAGTTTGCCAGTAAACAAATTATAAAGACCACTTTTCTGTCTCCCTTGGGTGGTCTTTATAGACAGGTTTTATATGAATATAACTTCAACCACAAAGTGACCACACAAGTTTCAGTCTTGATACAGTGGAACCCCATTATAGCCAGCAGCTTGGGACCATAACATTAACTTGATATATCAGGTTATATTCAGGTTACACAAACAAAAAGATATAAATAGCTTTACCATCTACCTTAACTTGATATAAGAGGGTTTTGATATATCAGTGCTCTTTATTAAGAGGCCCCCCTGTATGTGATATTTGTACAGTTGAGTAACTCTCCTGTCTGAATATGAGAATCTCTTACCGTTGAGTGTCAATGCCTCCGTCTGGAAGATCTTCTGCAGAGGGGCCGTGTAGATGACCAACATCTGACCCATGATGGAGCCTCCCACGGCGTAAAGGAACATGCGGTTGCTGAAAAACCCAATGGTGAAGATGCTTTTTGTCTGTAGAAGCAAAAAACAGAGACTCCCATTTAGTAATGGCAACATAGTTCTTGATGTTTAATTTTATAATGGGATGTGATTAGAGCTCCAAAGCTTCTGTCTGGAATATCTTCTGCAAAGGTGTGGCGTAAATGACCACCAACTTCTATAACATGATGTCATTTTGGTTCAATAGGTGGTATTTATTTTACAAATTTGTGTCTTACTATTGAATTGCCTTTTTTGCAAGTTCCACCACATTCACCTGTGACCTGATGCTGAGTGCATTGAATGCTTAGTGCATTGAATGCATTGAATGCTGAGTGCATTGAATTCCGAGTGCATTGAATGCCGAGTGCATTGAATGCCGAGTGCATTGAATGTAAAGTGCATTAAATGATGTGTGCATTAAATGATGTGTGCATTGAATGCTGAATGCATTGAATGATGTGTGCACCGAATGCTGAGTGCACCGAATGCCGAGTGCACCGAATGCCGAGTGCACCGAATGCCGAGTGCACCGAATGCCGAGTGCACCGAATGCCGAGTGCACCGAATGCCGAGTGCACCGAATGCCGAGTGCACCGAATGCCGAGTGCACCGAATGCCGAGTGCACCGAATGCCGAGTGCACCGAATGCCGAGTGCACCGAATGCCGAGTGCACCGAATGCAGAGTGCATTTTTTTTTTAGCAGATGTTTTTCTGCATATATTAAAGAAAAATCAAAATCAACATATTCAAATAACAATACAAGTGTATAACATAATTGATTTACATAAAATGTGACATTTGATATCAAAAGAAAATACATATATATATATATATAATTCAGAACTTAAATCAGTTGAATGTAATGCAAATAATCAAAATAAATGCAGGGGCAAACTATCATAAGCATTGAATGCAGAGTGCATTGAATGCAGAGTGCATTGAATGCAGAGTGCATTGAATGCAGAGTGCATTGAATGCAGAGTGCTGTGTGCATTGAATGCTGAATGCATTGAATGATGTGTGCACCGAATGCTGAGTGCATTGAATGCTGAGTGCATTGAATGCTGAGTGCATTGAATGCTGAGTGCATTGAATGCTGAGTGCATTGAATATTGAGAGCATTGAATGCTGAGTGCATTGAATACTGAATGCATTGAATGATGGGAGCATTGAATGCCTAGTGAATTATATGTTGAGTGCATTGATTGTCGAGTGCATTGAATGCCGAGTGCATTGAATGATGGGTGCATTAAATGCTAAGTGTGTTGAATGATGAGTGCATTAAATGCTGAGTGTATTGAATGATATGTGCATTGTATGATGGGAGCATTGAAGGCCTAGTGCATTGAATGTTGAGTGCATTGAATGATATGTGCATTGAATGATGAGTGCATTGAAGGCCTAGTGCATTGAATGTTGAGTGCATTGAATGATATGTGCATTGAATGCTGAGTGCATTGAATATTGGGAGCATTGAATGCCTAGTGCATTATATGTTGAGTGCATTGAATGCCGAGTGCATTGTGATGGGTGCATTAAATGCTAAGTGTGTTGAATGATGAGTGCATTAAATGCTGAGTGCATTGAATGATATGTGCATTGAATGATGAGCGCATTAAATGATGCGTGCATTGAATGCTGAGTGCATTGAATGCCGAGTGCATTGAATGATGGGTGCATTAAATGCTAAGTGTGTTGAATGATGAGTGCATTAAATGCTGAGTGTATTGAATGATATGTGCATTGTATGATGGGAGCATTGAAGGCCTAGTGCATTGAATGTTGAGTGCATTGAATGATATGTGCATTGAATGATGAGTGCATTGAAGGCCTAGTGCATTGAATGTTGAGTGCATTGAATGCTAAGTGTGTTGAATGATGAGTGCATTAAATGCTGAGTGCATTGAATGATATGTGCATTGAATACTGAGCGCATTAAATGATGCGTGCATTGAATGCTGAGTGCATTGAACACTGAGTGCATTGAATGCTGAGTGCATTGAATGATATGTGCATTGAATGCTGAGTGCATTAAATGATGCGTGCATTGAATAAACCGTCTCTACTGTACTGACCTGTGACCTACTGCTGAGTGCGTTGAACATGTCAAAGAAGACGAAGCAGGTAAACGTCATTGTTGTATCCCTGGGTGTGATGATGTTATCCTGCATCTGTCACAAACAAACAAACAAATAAACAATAAACAAACAAACAAATTATAATTTAAAACTTTGTTGCCAATTGAAAAACTTAAAGCCCAATACCAGTTTTGGGAAAGTAGCCGAAAACATCTATATTGATCAATATTGTTGAATAAGTATCTAAATAGGGCTTGTGTGGTAAAATCCGAACCTAAGCATCGTTAAATATAGAAATATCGGAAGAAATCCAATACCCGCCTGTGAAATTTATAAATCCACCGCCCGTTCGCACCTGTCCACACCGCTAGCGCTGGGCTGGAGATATCGACAAGCCGGGGACAAGCCAGTATAGCGAAGTCCTCGTGTAACGCACAAGGTTATTTGCACGTAGCGTATGGCGATTCCGCGTTGGAGATATCAATTTTATAATTATGCAAATATATCAATTATTAGGCGGTTTCTTGGCCAAATTTGTATAATTCCATATTAGTAAAATTATATTCTTTCACATGGTTGGTAATAAGAGCGTACATTTCATTTTTGGGGGGTGGGGCGTTTCCCACTACTGTCATTCACCTTTAAACAAATATTGGTTATTACATTCTGTCCAAAGTCACCCCGGGTTTGAAGCAAATAGCCCAGGGTGACATGGAAACACATATTAATTATACGCTACACAAGTTCATATCGCACCAACCGAGACATGCCTTGGTTAAATATTGATATTGGGGGATTCCCCACATACTCTTAGACACAAAACTCAAGTCATGCTGTACAGCCTTGACTCTTCAGTGCCAATGGGACATATTCATATTGTCTTGCACTATATGCTGGATTTTCAGCTCCAATACATTCATTTCGATCTTCACGAGCACTTGTGCTAACTTTTGCTTCAGTCATATATGTTAACAGCTCTGCTTTTTTAATGATCGGAACCATAAACACTGTATTTTTAAATTTGTAATGTTTTTATGGTTGAAAAAAATTGATCAATATGAAATCAAATTAAAATCAAATCAATATCATTGTAAGATTCTTCTGAATAGGGTTTGACGGGAGGTAGGGAGTTCCTAATGGGCAGGACCCATGGACCAGTCTTTTGGCCCCTTCCTTTATTCCCATTTTTTAAAAGGCTGTCCAAGCAAACTGCCACCTGCCCCCTGCCCCCCCCCCCCCCTTTCTCTATATGCCAATGAATATGTGGATTGGCTTGCCATGCCTACCTCTCTCCAGAAGACCCACATCGTTCCCGTGACGATGATGGCAGCAGACATGATGACGTTGATGAGGAGGGAGCGTGTGATCATGGGATCATTCACATTGCGCGGAGGCTTCCTGATCACATCCTTGTCGACGGGCTCAACACCAAGACTGGAGAGGAACAGAACACAAACGAGATAAACACAATTTACGTGTTAATCTCAAAGTACAATTAAGTTTGCAATCAAGTTTGCCAAAAAGTCTATGGCTGGCATTCTCATAAGCTGGCTTAATGCTTAATGTAGCCCAGTGTTTTATGGAAGGCCGTGTTCCCATGACTATGATGGCAGCAGACATGATGACGTTGATGAGGAGGGAGCGTGTGATCATAAGATCTATCACTTGGCGAGGAGACTTTCTGATCACATCCTTGTCGACGGACTCAACACCAAGACTGGAGGGGAACACAAACAAAATATACTGCAATTGAACCACAAATGGATCCCCCACTAAAATTGATATCTGGACAAGTTTATTCCTTTCCTAAATTGTGTTTTTTTCATAATTGGAATAGGAATGTTCATCATATTTGAAGGTAATAAACCTGGGTTATTAGATCATTGAAAAAAAAAATAGAAATAAGCCCTACGAAACGCTTCATCTGGGGACAAAATGTTCAGATTTCAGATCCCCCCCCCCCCCCCCCCCCCCCGGAGAAAAAATGAAATTCAGAATGTTTTCAAGTCAAGTTTGCCATTCAATCTAAGAGCTTTAGATGGCATGCTAAATAAGTAGATAACAAATATTTCAAAAGATAGATTAGCATTTACTACAAACTGTGAATGGGACTTACATTCAGATGAAGTAACTTCATTGTAATTACAAGATATTTTCTGCACAGGTTTGACTGTATTTACCTTTGTGCTGGAGGTCCATCCATGATGATGTTGATCCACAGGATCTGCATTGCGTTGAGTGGGTTGGGGAAACTCAGCATGGTGGATACAGCTATCAGGGTCAGGGCAGCTATGCTCCTGAAAAGACACAAGCCACATTCCTTCATTATACATTTAATGTAAACAATGAAGTGTCAACAAGTGTCCATATTTCCATATTATGATAGAATAAAGCAATCTTTGACTGGCACAGTAAAAATGGATGGCAAAAAGTGCATAGTTTCCAAAGAATTGTTCACAAGTCAATCCCGAGGATCTGCAAAGAATTGAGTGGGTTGGAGAAACTCAGCATGGTGGATACAGCTATCAGGGTCAGGGCAGCTATGCTCCTGAAAAGACACAAGCCACATTCCTTCATTAAAAATAAAAATAAATAAATAAATATCAAGCATTTATAAAGCGCCATCTATCTAGGTAGCCTATTCTGAGGCGCATAACAAAGGAAAGAAGAAGAAAAAACAGAGGGAAAACTTAAACAAACAAAAATACCAATACAAGCAACCAATGCATTAATAAGCTACACTAAACAAGTATGTTTTTAATTTAATTTTAAACACTTCTAACGAGTCTATTGTTTTTAATTCTAAGGGTAGTTTATTCCATAAATCCGGAGCTGATGCAAAAAATGCTCTATTTCCATAAGTTACGCGTGTCTTTTGAGTTTCTAATAGTAATCTATTTAAGGAGCGGAGGTTACGTTGTGGTACATACATTTAATGTAAACAATGAAGTGTCAACAAGTGTCCATATTTCCATATTATGATAGAATAAAGCAATCTTTGACTGGCACAGTCAAAATGAATGGCAAAAAATGCATAGTTTCCAAAGAATTGTTCACAAGTCAATCCTGAGGATCTGCAAAGAATTGAGTGGGTTGTGGAAGCTTAGCAGAGCTTAGCAGAGTTGACAGAGCTATCAGGGTCAGGGCAGCTATGCTCCTGAAAAGGAGACAAGACACCATCCTTCTTTATACAATAAATGGTAAATCGTCAATCCACAAATATTCTGCGCAGTCGATATGGATACTCCCAAAATTTAGTTTTTTTATCGAATTCTTAAGATTTTAGTTGACATGCATGAAAAATATAGCATCTGTTACTTTGTTGCCGAGATATGAAAGCGAAGATAAGGAGGGGGTCATTATGGCCCCTATCCCCATTCTAGCCGTAAGAACTCCTATTAAAAAATTGCCTTTTTGAGGTTTACCAAAAAAACGGCTACTAAAATAAATATCCACATAATCTTCTAGCTAAGCTAAACCTGGAAGAAAAGTTTCCCCATGAAACAATTGAACACAACATCGTACATATTCAACTCCAAAACAAACTGTAAATGAGACTTACGTGCTAAGCTGAAACCTGACAAAGTTCTTGATGTTGTAGAAGATGGCTTTGCCCTCTTCGATGGCGGAGAGGATTGTCGTGAAGTTGTCGTCGACCAGAATCATATCTGCAGCTTCTTTGCTGACATCAGTTCCCGTGATACCCATGGCGATGCCGATATCGGCTGTCTTCAGTGCGACGGCATCATTGACCCCGTCTCCCGTCATACCAACCACTGAGCCATTGGCCTGCAACGCCTGCAAGAAATCATAGCAACAATTTACAACATTAATAATTAGAGAGGATGGTTGTATATTTATCATCGACGAGAATCATATCTGCCGCTTCCTTGCTGACATCCGTCCCAGTGATACCCATGGCGATGCCGATATCATCAGCCGTCTTCAGTGCGACGGCATCATTGACCCCGTGTCCCTTCATACCAACCACTGCACCATTCGCCTGCAACACCTGCATGAAATCACACCAACAATTTACATCATTAATAATTAGAGGATGGTTGTAAAGTTATCATCGACCAGGATCATATCTGCTGCCTCCTTACTGACGTCCGTCCCTGTGATGCCCATGGCAATCCCTATATCAGCCGTTTTCAGTGCGACGGCATCATTCACTCCGTCTCCCGTCATCCCAACCAATCCCCATTCGCCTGCAACGCCTGCACGGAGCAATCATATATTTAACAAAACATAAATGCAATAAGGGAACTGACTAGAAATATTTGAAATGATTGAAAATGAGCAAAGAAAAATAGGTTTCGCTAGGAATCGAACCTGAGACCTCTGGATCGTTAGACAGGTGCTCAACCATCGAGCCACTATTCGAGCAATGAAAAGGGTTTCATGGGAACATCACCCATTCAAGGGTCTTTGTGGCTCGATGGTTGAGCAACGGTCTAGTAATCCAGAGGTCTCGGTTCGATTCCCAGTGAAGCCTATTTTTCTTTGCTCATTTTCAATCATTTAAAATATAAATGCGATAGTGAACAATAGCCCCAAAGTACATCAATAAAAGCTCTAAAGGGCAGATTGATATGTAAATTTACAGTCATTGAATTGTACATGTGATTGTAATCTCATAATGAATGAATATCAATGGAGAAATGTTTAGAACTACAAAACCTGAAAGTACAAATGGCTTAAAATGTTTAAGTGTTTGTGGCTGTAACAGATAAAAGTATCATACCTTGACAATCTTTAACTTGTGCCTCGGGCTGGCCCTGTAGAAAACAGCTACCTGTAAAGTAATAAAATGTGAAATATTTGTTTTTAAATTGTATTCATAGATTTGAAAATGAATTGATCAAATAGACAGCAAGGAAAACCCCCTTGATAAAACATAAGCATACATTTTAGGTAAACTATTCAGATAGAAATAGAAAATACAGCAAACTTAAAGGGACTTAGTAACATTGTCCAAATCCTCAAAATAAAAATTTTATTCTAGCGGTTCCATCATACCTTGTTGTATTCGTATTAACAATAAAATCATGGGACCGGTTTCGGTTTTTCAAATTTCCCTTTCGTTACAAACATATGTACGATTGAAGTATTCAGATAAGATTACCGTGTACAAAGTGAGTGTAGTGAGTCAGTGAATATCACTTTGCATTTTCGCTCATTACTTGGCCATGCAATGTCCATTTGACTTGAAATGTTCACACAATACCCTGTGGACATATGAGATAACAAGGTTATACATTGCATCAACCCTTCATCACTTTTTGCACATGTCAACAAAGTTACTAGATCCCTTTAATGGTTGCAGGTAAACAGTAAGGCAAAATAACAAGCATTTACAAGCAGAAAATGTAAATATATATTTCAAACCTTGTGTCCATGAAACCAAGGCAATATGGTCTTTAAAATCATTTATTTTATACATTCCCAACCGCATCATGTGTGTCCTTCAGCAAGATATTTTATCCACATTTGCTTCTTTAATTAAACCCAGGTGTAGTAAATGGCAGGAATGTATTATTTGAAATGCTCGAGCACCCCATCATGGCGGCTCGACAAAAGTCAAGGTACAAAAGCTTTGAGACTTCAGTAAAAAAACACTATATAAAAATGGATTATTACAGTGGAACCTCAAGGATCTTGGGACAATGCACATTACCTTGTTGTATGTTATCATGGTAAACTAGATGGATCTTCGACTGCGCGCAGTCGAAAATGATGCCTCCGTCATTGCGCGATTTATATATATCAAGCCCAAATTAACATACACAGAATTAATTCTGTCCACTCAATTTTGATGGTAATCTGTCTATCAGATCTTGACATATCACAATTATGAGCTATATATAATTTACCTTGACCTTTGCCCTCATGACCCAACATTTTATTAGTTTATTAGCTCTCCAAAATTCAAATTATAGGTACCAAGTTTGACGGTTATTTGTCAACTGATTCTTGAGATAATTTTACAAAATGAGTCCTGTGACCTTGACCTTTGACCTCATGACCCCCAAATGTAATGACTACAAATGCTCTCTACGATACTTCAGGTACCAAGTTGGATTGAAATCTGACATTCGGTTCTTGAGATTTCAAATTACAAGCTATTTTTGCATGTATAATGAGCCGTGTGACCTTTGACCTTTGACCTCATGACCCCAAGATCTAATCAGTTCATCGGCCCCCAAGATACATACATGTACCAAGTTTGGGCAGACTCTGTCAAGCGATTCTTGAGATGACGTGATCACAAGGTATTTTTTGCATATATAATGAGCCCTGTGACCTTTGACCTCATGACCCCAAAATCTAATCAGTTCATTGGCTCCCCAAGATACATTCATGTACCAGGTTTGGTCAGAATCCGTCAATCCGTTCTTGAGATAACGCGATCACGAGAACGGGACGTACGTACGTACGTACGTACGTACGGACGGACAACCTGAAAACATAATGCCTCCGGCAATTTCGTTATGGAGGCATAAAATCACAAGAATATGAAACTGTTCCTTACCAAGTTATCAAGAAGGTTGTGTTATATCAGAGTGCTTTATAAAGAGGTTACAGTGTATAATTTTAATTACAGGAAATGAAATCTTACTTGATTGATGATTGCTGATAATGCCATGGGTTCTAGTTGCTCTACCTCCTCTCCCGACAATGCCATTGCACCTTCAGCATAGATACCAAGTCTGCTTCCTGTAGATAGGGAGACAAAATAATAATACTGTAATATGATGATGACGATGATGATGACATAGTTGAGGAGGAGGAGGGTGATGATGATGATGACGACGACGACGACGACGACGACGGCGACGACGACGACGACGACGATGATGATAGTAATACATGATACAATAATAATATTTGTAAATACTATTCTTCAGATATCGGGCTAAAAATAACAGGACCCTCAAGCACTGTGTGGCAGAGGCATAGCAATATAATCACAAGGGTTATTGTACAAAGGCCTAATCAACTTACCCACGGCTATAGCAGTCTCAGCTGAGTCTCCTGTCACCATCTTGAGTGTGACCCCGCTACTGGCCTGAGTCATGATAGCTTCTCTCACTCCAGGCCGTGGCGGATCCAGGATCCCCACCATCCCCAGGAATGTCATGTTCTCCAGGCTCGTCCCAACCGCCATGCCCAGAACTGCAGATCAAATGAGAGTATTAAGTATTAAAAGAAAACAATGGCCGAATTCTCAACTTGTGGCTCAACTTGCGCCTGGCCTAAAAGACAAAGACTATAGGTAACACTTTGCACCAGCAGACTTATTGTCTCGTAACTATGGTCCCCGGAGATATTATAATGGTTTCCTTTCATTATCAAGTCAATCCCTTGACAGCTGCTTATAAGCATCAGGACAATGGGCCCTTTGAAATTAAGTTATCATCTGTCATCTGTAGATTTTGCAACCCCCATAAAGTAAATATGGAACCCACTACGTTCCACAGGCAATGGGTTAAGCTCACACCCATCAAGCCTAACACTCCTATAGTTGATTTTTAATGATAATAATAGATTGCATTTGTATAGCACTTAAGACAGTGCAGCAGCATTATCATTACCCTTGGTCATCAGGTAAAGTTCAAACTCACTCAATTATCATCTAAACCTTCTGGGGAGCATACTAGCCCAAGCTGCTCGGGGCTCTTCAGGCTTATTAACACCTGACCAAATACTCATTTATACCCCTGGATAGAGAGCAGCAATGTACATTAAATGCCTGGCTGAAGGACCTATGTTCGTACCTCTCAAAAATACCTATACCATCGCAGGCGTACAATGAGACATACACAGACTAAGGGCTACAAACACACACTCGTACAAAGATATCCACACATTTGAGCAATTTGACAAATCAAAACCCATTTTATTCTTCTGTTACCATAATCCAAACAACAAGGCACAAGAGAAATGTAAAATGCTCCAAGTGATTTTTGGTTGATTTTTACAAAGTTAAGTTAATAGATCACTTTTAGATCTTACCCCTCAAGCCAGCCACTCCCATGCTCCTGCTCTCCTCTGCAAACTCTTCCCTTCTCAGTTTGTCTAGCGGTGCCGTCTGGTCGCGGTTGTTGTACGTCCCACACTTGGCCAAGACTCTCTCGAGGGCGCCCTTCACGAAGTAGATCTCTTCGCTGGTTCCCGACTTGTGCAGAGCGGCATCGTGGGGCCGACACCGCACGGCCATCCACTTTGACTCGGAGCTGAAGGGGATCTCTGACAGACGTGTGTACCGACTCTGGCAGTGGTGTAGCTCCATCTACTCAATGCAAACAACAAATTGAGAGTTTACAGTACCATGGTTTGGGGTTTCCCAAAAGCTAGTTTGGATCCTATCTACTATGGTGCCATCTTGGGAACGCCTTGTGCATGGTGCGTAATATACACTGGGTCATGGTTACACAGTGCGGACAACTAGCCTAGATCGAAATGGTGATCTACGGTGAAGCATCACCATGCTTGAGGATCTTTAATGATTTTTGAGTAACTACAGAACCAAAGAGGCAATAGGTTTATTAGTAACTTATGGATAGTGATCACTGATTGAAAAAGAACAGAATACATTGTATTTTATACTTGTAAGCAATATTCAGTAATTAATAGTGATAAAACTGCATCTCATTCACAATATAGAAATGGAAGGATGGAAGGATTGGAATAAAGGATGGATGGATGGATGGACGGACGGACGGACGGACGGACGGACGGACGGACGGACGGACGGACGGATGAATTAATGAATGCACAAATAAATGAATGAATGATGAATGAATAAATGATTGAATTAATTAAAACTGTTGTTGCAGTTTAACGTGGTACAAACCTTCATTGCTAAAGCTAGAAGAGCTCCCTCTGTTGGCTGGCCATATAAGACATTTCCTCGTATCTCTGCATTGTTGCAAACACAACCAGCCTGCATTTTAATAAAGTATCATGTAAACGAATCATTCTCTTTATCATTTTGTTCTTATCTATCTGACTAAAGAAGCATACAAATGTCTAAAATTCAAATACATCAGTATAGCGAATTACAAACAGAAAATAATACAATTCGACCCTGTGAGATTGAAAAATATACATCTGCTCTATAAATGTCATGTGTGTGTGCCATCCTATCATCTAGCTATAGGATGCTCCTGCAAACCATCAGAACATCTTTAAAACGTAATTTTACCTTCTTGTCAAAATCTTATGGGCACTGAGAATGGCATTGATTATTGAATATTCCTTGCCATAAAAATATACAAAAAACTTGCATCATTTTCATATTCCTCAAGGATATTTTGTGACTTTGTTATGGTCAAATGTATGACGAGTTAGAAAAATTATCCTCTATAAACACTAGAATAAAGTTTGATTTTAATATTACAGGAAATATAAAAGGAGGCAATCATTTTTAACAAGTAAGCAAAAGTCTTAACCATTCATTGGAGAATGTTATCTAAAAACATATAGAGAAGAAAGATGCACACATTTCTTACAGCATATATAAGTTGAAGTGATCCATTAACTTTGCCACAATTCAACCAAAATCATCTAGATCTTTCTCACTTCTTTTGTACCTTGCTGTTTGGCTTATGGTAACATAAGTATGGAATGGGATCTGATTTTTTCAAATGTCTCCTTAATCATGAAAATATTTAAGATGAATTTTTTAAAGTTCTTTTAACCGTAGACATTAGTATCCGAATGCAGATACTAACCTACATAGCATTCAAATTCAGATACTTCACGAGAACGAACGGGATAAAATCAGATATCAATTTACTCTTTTTCACTAGGTAAACATTGGTATATTCTCAAATATCACTTTTGAGAAAAAAATATGAAGTTAATGGATCAATTTATGATAAATGGAGCTGACAAGTATTTCAATTTTTTAGACTATGCATACCTCTATAACACGTGCAATGGATGAGGACTTGTAACCATGGATACATTGTTTGTCCACTTGCACCTCCCCCTCACCGTTGTACCCTACACCAGTCACCTGCCAGAGACATACAAGGGGGTGGAAAGAGGGTACAGGGTTACAAAATCTCTGCCATATAGAGCCATGCAAAAGACAAATCAATCATTCAGTTACTAGGGTATAGTTTGGAATAGTGGCACGCTAGCATTTCCCCCTCACTGTTCTAGCCTACACCAGTCACCTGCCAGAGACATACTGTACATGGGTTGGAAAGAAGGTTCAGGGTTGAAGAATCTCTGCCGTATAGAGCCATGTAAAAGACCATAAATATTTCAGTTAGGGTATAATTTGGGACAGTGTCATGCTAGCATTTTCCCCTCACCGTTGTACCATACACCAGTCACCTGCCAGAGACATACAAGGGTTGGAAAGAGGGTACAGCATTAGGTAATTCTATCGCTAGCTGAATACCGCTCCTGGAGGGCTGAGGAGCGGTAGTGATTTTTGAGCACCCAAGCTTGCATCCAGTATATTTTATCAGGGTTGGCACTTCTTATCTCTCTGGGCCTTGAGGGAAGTAAACACAGCATGGGATTGTTGACAGTAGAAATAAAACTGATAAGAATGTGGTCGATACGGAAACAAGCTAATGGGACAATCACGTCATGAGGGTTAAAGAATCTCTGCCAAATAGAGCCATGCAAAAGACAAATCAATCATTCAGTTCGGGTATAAATTTGGACAGTGGCACGCTAGCATTTCTCCCTCACCATTGTACCCTACACCAGGAAAGAGGGTACAGAGTTACAGAATCTCTGCTGTATAGAGCCATGCAAAAGACAAATCAATCATTCAGTAACTAGGGTATAGTTTGGGACAGTGGCACGCTAGCATTTCCCCCTCACTGTTGTATCCTACGCCAGTCACCTGAGACATACTGCACATGGGTTGGAAAGAAGGTTCAGGGTTAAAGGAACTACAGCGTCTAGATGGCCTAATTTTCACAATTCGGCTCTCTATATGTCATTTTCCCGAAGAAAAAGAATTTGGCAGTCATTTCTCATGAAATCAATCAATTTTGGGGTAATTAGTAAATATCTAATTGTCCTGGGAACGCCCCCTTTAAATCGCCAAAATGTGACGTCATCTAAAGTACGGACTAATGAACTAAATTCTGTAGATGACGCGTCATGACGTAAGCCAATGAATTGTCAATCACATGTCAATCACGCTGCCGATTCCGGACCCTAAATGTGGGTGGGGCGTAAATTGGCTGCTAAGTAAGATTTGGCATCAGAAAATTAGTCTTAAATCACTATTGTGTTTATTTTCATGGATTTTTTTCTTCGGCAGACCTAAGTTTCAAGTCATTAACTATGAAATAAGCGTCAAAGTACCTTGTATTCTTTAGGTCCTTTAAAGAATCTCTGCCATATAGAGCCATGCAAAAGACCATCAATATTTCAGTTAGGGTATAGTTTAGGACAGTGGCATGCTAGCACCTCCCTCTCACCGTTGTACCCTACACCAGTCACCTACCTTGAACCTTGAAGAATTAATTTCTACCTGCCAGAGACATACAAGGGTTGGAAAGAGGATTTAGGGTCGTTTTTTTTTACAAGACCCCGCTCATTATCAACGCTAATCCCTCTGCTTAGTGACACACAACCAAAAAAATACTTTTTTTTTCACGAGGGCGATTTTGAAAATTTTGAGGGAAAAAAAACGCCCTCGTGAAATTATTCACGAGGGCTATTTTGGGGCTCACGGGGGCTCTTTTTTTTTTTTTCGCCCCCGTTCCGTGGCTCACGGGGGCGATTTTAAAGGTATCGGGGGCGAATCGCCCTTTGCCCCCGTGTATTTTTTGGGTTGGTGACACAGTCACACAAAAGGTCTTTTGACACTCCAGAGGAAGATTCCCTTTTCAGGGGACCAGCGTCTAATATTCATATTACCTCCGCCATCTAAAGCACACCAACAATCAATCCAGCACTTATTGTTCAATCTCTCCACTACCTGAGGAGCATTCTAGCAGGTGCTACTTTATGATAATAATAAAAGTGGATACTTATATAGCGCACGTTCCATCTTTCGATTCTCGCAGCGCTTAGGGAAAAAGAAAACAAATAAACAAACAACAAACAAACATACAAAAACAAATTAGAGTACACCTATTGTTCAAATAAATAGGTTTTCAACAGAGTTTTAAAGGTATCGAAGGAAGGTGATTGGCGAATTTCAATGGGGAGATCGTTCCAATGTTTAGGACTTTACAGTGCACTCACACACCTTCATTCCTGCCAATTACCCATTATTACACCTGGGTGAGGAGCAGCACATATATTTTACTTTTTTCTTTGTTCGGGACCACCGAATTCAGATTTTGGGTCACTAACAAATATAATAAATCTTGAATTGACTTGCCTGACAAGGGAAAATCTTTAATTTCAAGCATTGGAGCATACATTAATTTGTATAATATGGTCATAAGGACAAGGGTTCGTTACCTCCGCTCTGATTCCGTCCGATGTCTGCACCACTATAGCTGTCATCTCGTTCTTGGTTAGCGTCCCCGTCTTATCAGAACAGATCACATTCACACAGCCTGGTCGATGGAGACAAGAAATAGAGATAATTATATAAACAAATTGAACATGTCCATGAGTGTTCTTTCATTTCATGAAAGTAAAAAGTAAAACTCGTTACTGTTCCAGTCTTATCGGAGCAGATAACTTTCCCACATCCTGATCACAAGGTGAAGAGAGAAACACCTGGACAATTTCACAGCCACAGTTAGTACTATTAAAAACAAAATTCAGAGATCTATAGGCATACTAAGGATTTTGTCATGAATTTGTATCATTAATTGGTAATAATTAGACATCATTAATTGTCAAAACAATAATAACGCAATATTTTAGATCATGTTGCAAGCTACACTTGTGCCAAATTTTTGGACCAGATTCCGAGGGATAAGATCTTTAGTTCTACCAAATACAAATCTCACCTAGCGTTTCCACTATGGGTAGCTTCTTGACGATTGCTTTGCGTTTGGCCATCCGCATGACACCCAGAGCGAGTGTTACCGTGACAACGATAGGCAGACCCTCAGGTATGGCTGCTACTGCCAAACTGCAAGTATAAGAAACAAACATCATTCAGTCATTTCAGTTTATTATCAAATTAAATCTAAACACACTCAAATAATGACTACCCACCCACAAATGCCAACCTACCTTTCACAAATGTGACTACCCACCCACAAATGACTACCTACCAACAAATGATGAATATCCACCCACAAATGATGACTACCCACTCACAAATTATGAATATCCACCCCAAAATGATGACTTCCCACTCACAAATTATGAATATCCACCCACAAATGATGACTTCCCACTCACAAATGATGACTACCCACTCACAAATGATGACTACCCACTCACAAATGATGACTACCCACACACAAATGATGACTACTCACTCACAAATGATGACTACCTAACAAATGATGACTACCCACTCACAAATGATGACTACCCACTCACAAATGACTACCCACCCACAAATGATGACTACCCACCCTCAAATGCCAACCTTCCACTCACAAATGATGACTACCCAAGCACTACCCACTCACAAATTATGAATATCCACCCCAAAATGATGACTTCCCACTCACAAATTATGAATATCCACCCACAAATGATGACTTCCCACTCACAAATGATGACTACCCACTCACAAATGATGACTACCCACTCACAAATGATGACTACCCACACACAAATGATGACTACTCACTCACAAATGATGACTACCTAACAAATGATGACTACCCACTCACAAATGATGACTACCCACTCACAAATGACTACCCACCCACAAATGATGACTACCCACCCTCAAATGCCAACCTTCCACTCACAAAAGATGACTACCCACCTTACACCTATGGTGAACATGTCTAGCAGTCTGTTCTGTAGCCAGCCTAGCAGCATGATGCCTCCAATGATGCAGAAGGAATAGAAAGACAGCTGCTTCCCCAGGCTGTCCATGCTCTTACCACAAATGATGACTACCCACTCATAAATGCTGACTACCCATTCACAATTGATGACTACCCAGCCGGAAAAGATGACTACCCACCTTACACCTATAGCGAACATGTCTAGCAGTCTCCTGTTCTGTAGCCAGCCCAGCAGCATGATGCCTCCAATGATGCAGAAGGAATAGAAGGACAGCTGCTTTCCCAGACTGTCCATACTTTTATCACAAACGATGACTACCCACCCATAAATGCTGACTATCAAATCACAAAGATGACTATCCACCCACAGAAGTTGACTCCCCAACCACAAATAATGACTACCCACCCAAAAATAATGAATACCCAACCACAAATAATGACTACCCAACAAGAAAATATGGCTACCCACCTTACACCTATAGTGAACATGTCCAGCAGTCTTCTGTTCTGTAGCCAGCCCAGCAGCATGATGCCTCCAATGATGCAGAAGGAATAGAAAGACAGCTGCTTCCCCAGGCTGTCCATGCTCTTACCACAAATGATGACTACCCACTCATAAATGCTGACTACCCATTCACAATTGATGACTACCCAGCCGGAAAAGATGACTACCCACCTTACACCTATAGCGAACATGTCTAGCAGTCTCCTGTTCTGTAGCCAGCCCAGCAGCATGATGCCTCCAATGATGCAGAAGGAATAGAAGGACAGCTGCTTTCCCAGACTGTCCATACTTTTATCACAAACGATGACTACCCACCCATAAATGCTGACTATCAAATCACAAAGATGACTATCCACCCACAGAAGTTGACTCCCCAACCACAAATAATGACTACCCACCCAAAAATAATGAATACCCAACCACAAATAATGACTACCCAACAAGAAAATATGGCTACCCACCTTACACCTATAGTGAACATGTCCAGCAGTCTTCTGTTCTGTAGCCAGCCCAGCAGCATGATGCCTCCAATGATGCAGAAGGAATAGAAGGACAGCTGCTTCCCCAGGCTGTCCATACTCTTCTGAAGGGGAGTCTTCGGAGCCTGATTTAACACACACAAATTACAAATGGAGACGTTGATATTAAATGATCAGTGGACATTTGTAAAGTAATTGGGGGTTATTTTGGGTTTCTAATTACTGAATGGCCCTATTAATGGACACTAGTTTTGTTATGGATTGCTCAACCCTGTCCATGCTTTTCTGAAGGGGAGTATTGGGAGCCTGATTTAACACACACAAAGTGGAGAGAAAGGGAGGTTATATTTTTGTTTGCTAGATCATCTAACCTGGTAAAAACTGGTTGCTCAAAAATATATATAGAAATATAAGCCATCTAGGATTTTGCTGAATATAGTTTAGATTAAAAAACAAAGCATGAATTAATTTACTCTTGACTAAAGTATGCATGTGTGAATACATTGGGTTATCAAATGAATCCCTCGTTTGCAGTAAGTAATAATATTCTAGTCAAGGAAACAACTACCATTTAAGTATCTACGACAGGTGCAGTTTATGCACAAGATATTTAAAGAAGTAATAAAATACAGTCAAACCTGTGTTCAATGACCAACCAAGGGAAACACAATTACTGGCCACTGCAGACGAGTCACCTTTATAGACAGGTTCCAAAACATCGTTTTCCTCTGCTAGGGGTCACATTTGGGGGTCACGTTTGGTGGCCACTATAGGCAGGTTGGCTGCTATAGACAGGTGGCCACTAAGACAAGTTTGACTGCACTACTTCCTTCTTTTCTCACAAAATGACACAAGATATAGTCTTACCTCCTCAGCCTTCATCATCTTAAAGATGTCTCCAAACTCTGAGTTCTCCCCTGTCCCTATCACGATACCCTGGAAATAAGCATAATTTTGGAAAAAAGTGAGCATATAATGTGACCAACATATTGTGTAACAAACTTGCAATATAATGACATACACAACCTGGGTAATAAAGCAATAGTAGGGTTCTGTTTCATTCCATTATATTGTCACCATCTTATAATATTTATATCTTATCCATGCAAAAAGAAGTTCAGTGATCTTCAAGGAAAAAAGGAACTAAGGCCAGTCTTCCATTTATCTATAAATTGATTTATTTATTCATGTTTTTTTTTTTATTGTGAACATGTATAGCAGCAAACAAGCTGAATTGCATGTGCTTAAACATTCAATTAAATCAAGACAAACGATGTAATTCATACATATTGAGTGATTTCAAGTTCGGTGTTTAACGCTGGTGTTAGTGTTTAATAAACACTAACACCGGCCTAAACACCGAACTTGAACTCTTGCAGTGTTAGGAGTTGACCTCTGGAATTTTGCAACTTCCGGTGGCTGGTGTTGTAATTTTATGGAAATGTCGTCTGCTTGAACTGAGCTTCATGGCTGGTGTTAAGGATTTGCGTACAAATTTCCCATTCACTAACACTAGCCCCTAGGGATTTAAGAAATGGTGATTTCAAGTTCGGTGTTAGTGCAGTGTTAGAGCAGAAGTATGTATACGATGAATTCATAATTGATTAGAATTAATGGAAACCATTTAATTTGAAGACGGTTTTGAGTCTAGTCAGCTTGGGTTGACGATCCAACTAAAAATAAACCAACGCGTACCGTACGTAGGCTACAAGATAAATAAAAAACAATTAGGCAATTAAACAAAGTGATGCTATACACAAAAATAATTGAAAAGTTAGATTGTTTTCCTTTCCATTATAATAGAGTAGGCTACTAGTAGTAGAAGAAGTAGTATAGTTCTAAAGTAGTAGATTGTGGTATATTTTTAAAATGTATCATGTTATTAAATTGACCCTTGTTCATTTGTCAAGTGACCGCCACCAGCCCCCCCCCCCCCCCCCCCCCTCTTCCCGGGCTCTTCCCCCGCCGCCAATGATTTAACGTCAAATCAATGAATTAATCATAACGTAGGCTAGTCGATTTTTAAAATTGAGAATATGAATGGAATACTTGGGTTTGCAAATATCGATAACACACGGTCTATAAAGTACCTAGATTTACCGTCTTCTTGAATATTTAGTAAAAAAAATCAAACATAATTGAGGGTTATTATTTTTGTAAGCCCTTAGTGAGGGTTTAGTGATGCATTTCTTGGGGATATATTATTAAGATCGATAAACAACCAATACGAGTCTGATCTTGAGTCTAATTTATGGTAATTAATTAGGTCATAATTAATATGGTAATTACAAGTACGTACGCCAAAATATAAACGTAAACAAACAACGCAATATTAATGCGTGCACATTATGCAGCTATATTACAAGTCTTTAGTTTTAGGCGCTAGCTCTGCTGAGCTAGCTAGCTAGCTAGCTGCTTGAGACTTCGCTTCGCCTTCTCTTCGGCCTTATTCATCTTTCCAAGACCAAGTGGATTGTTATTTTACACAAACTTCAATCATAGTTAATACCATCACCAGCTTGCTGAAAATAGTTGTAGCCTCTGACATGGACCCGTCCTTTGCTGTGTGTCCATCCTTTCTGTGTAACTGTAACTGGAGTGTAAGTCATAATATAATAATTCATTAATGATATGTCAAACTCAAGCTATTTTACATGTATGCAGATGTTAATAACTCGACTCGTTAATTGGCCAGAACTAGCAGAAGTTAATAATATTAATATTGTTTTACTTACCTACTTATCTTTTTCTAATACTATCAGGCCTAGTTAGTACTAGTAGATTTGTCTACTAGTAGTACTAGTTCTAGACTAGGGCTAGGCATAGTCTCAGAGCTAGGTCTAGGAGTAGGAGAACTAGTTAGTCAAGACAGGCCGGATAGGCATATTTGTATAATAATATAGACTATAGAGTATAGAGTATAGTAAATTAGTACTGTCTTAACTTCTTAAGGCTTAAGCATTCTTAGCATACTCCTGGGGCTAAGGTATATAAAGGCTAAACTAAGCTAAGTCTAAGATCGAGTAACATTAAGGCTAGCAATTAGGCATCATCCTAGGCCTAGCCCCGAGGCCGGCATGCTAGCCTATTATTAATTAAGGCTATATCCTTACTTAGCCTAGCCTAGGGCTAGGCTAAGCCTCAGCGTCAGACTTCACTTAGTCTTACTCTTACTCTTACTCTTAGACTTAGTGTTTTAGTCAGCCATATAAAAGTTAAAAGCAAACATTTGTCTCTGTTTATTCCACTTGCACTGCACTGACTGACGCTAACAAATATACAATTACGGTCTTGACTAGACTACTCTAGTCTCTAGTTCTATATTACTGATACTGATACTATACTAGTGATATCATGCTGCATGGAATATTGCTTAATTATTCATGTAATTAAATATTATAGTTCGACCGTCCTTGCCCGACTTCGCCTGGGCATAGACCCAGTAGCAGTAGATAGCTAGATATACTGTAGACCAGCGCTTCTCAACCTTTTTTAACCCGCGGCCCACTTTGGCCCCTACAAATTTGTTCGAGGCCCACTTTGGCTCCTACAAATTTTTTCGAGGCCCACCTTACAAAAACATATTTGGAAAAAATGACAAAATGACAATAAAACAGAAGAAAATAGAAAACTGGGTGGTATCATACGTCAGTTGCAATGGCCAATGCCGATACATTTTCTACATACCTTCAATGGGACACTTGAGCTTGCTTGTGGGAAATAAGAAGGTCAAAATCGTGGTAACATGTATTATAATATAGCTAAATTTCTGCTGTGGTCATTTAAAATAAGACACATCTTGTTTTCTTTTTTAATCTATTTTTTTCAATTTCATTTTGGCCGACCTCGCGGCCCACCTGGAAGAGGTCCGCGGCCCACCAGTGGGCCGCGGACCACTGGTTGAGAAGCACTGCTGTAGACAAGGCCTTTTTTTGCAACCTCCTGGCCGGTTTAATAAAACTTAAACAAATAATAAATAAAATGTTTCGGAGGGTAATCGACCGAGAACAAGTCCTACCGTACCAACTACTTTGGTAGTACCAAGTCAAGTAGCTAGCTCCGGCATCCGTGTGTCAAATAATTAAATTTAATGAATTGATTGATTGATTGATTGATTGATTGATTGATTGATTGACATACGGTTAGCGGTCTTTCCAGTTTGCTGCACCTATGCTCTGGAACAAACTTCCTTACCATATTAGACAATCTGATACAGAACATCAATTTCGAGCCAATTTAAAGGCTTTTTTGTTTGTTAATGAATTGTAAGTTTCTATTATTTTTCTTTGCTCAAATACGCTTCTATTTCTCTCTCTCTTTCATTTATGCGCACTGAGACTTAATTGTAAGATTGCGCTATATATAAGAAACGACTATTATTATTATTATTATTATTGATTTATTGATTGATTGATTGATTGATTGGTAGATTGACTCGATTCATTCACCATAATTATAAATTATTTAATTCAAATCATTGTTTTATTAACTCACTCTGATCACTCACTCACTCACTTTCACATGCATGCACATACAACGCCGTTAACGGCCACGAGCAGACTAAGAACGCCGCAACTTCTGGCGTAATGCGTAGTGAATGTTCCGCTGCGTACAGCACTGTTCAGCTGCAAATCAATATTTGTCAAAATTCGCGCATGACACTCGTGACACGTCTTTAGAATTATTCTAATAACAAGAGAAATAATGCAAATGGTATGATTTTACATTTACTAACTGACATAACTGCATATTATCGTCTCAGATTACCCTGAATTATGAACAGCAGTATCATAAACGTAATGATTGAAATGATTTGAAAAATGGTTTCGGCATTTTCGTCGGCATTTTAAACCCTTTTTGTTCTTTTTCGCTGGTGTTAGGGCGGTGTTTAGATATCGATAGCAATATCGGTATCGGTTCTCCCAAACCGAACAGCCAATTTTTAGCTCGATTTAAGCAGCTCTGGGAGTAACACCACGCTAACACCAGCCCAACACCGAACTTGAAATCACTCATTGTGCTCCTATGAGAAACCTTCCCTGTTATAATGGCATTATAAACACAATGGAACTTCCAATCTCGAGCATTGTTACAACAAACATCGTTTGAGACGTCTAGGTCCAGAGCGCTGCAACTGAAAACATTTCAAGGGCCAAGACTGTAGTTTCACAATATTAAACATTTTAAAAGATGTTGGATGAACACATGAGACTAGTTGCAGCTAGTCTCATGCAATCTAATAAGTGCTTAGAGGATGTTCTGCATTAGGCGCTATATAAATACGATCTATTATTATTATTATTATCTCTCCTGATCCTGCTTTGAATAATATGTGCGATGTAAATTGGGTAGAAAAGACTGCAAGTAAACTGTAGTCCATTTCATAAAACTATTGCCATTAGTAAGTGTCCAATTATTGTAACTACCATGGCAACAGCTGTAATGCTCCACGCTGATTGGCTGTAGACCAAATAGTTACAATAATTGGACACTTACAACAATTGCAAGTGTTTTATAAAATGGGCTACTGGACTTGATAGTCAGCATTTTGGACACCTTCAAAATCACAAAAGTTTCTTGACACTTGAACACATGACACTGACATCTTTGCTGCAAAAGCAAGAAATTAATTCATTGAAAAAATATTGTAAACATCTGTCACATTTTGTCGCAATTCTTTCAGTCTTATTGTGAAAGACCGCACTAATGTTACCTTTCCGTGGCCACTCCTAACCAGCGTGCCCATGTATGCAATATTCTTCATCGTCGTCCTCTTCCCATTCTGGTCCTTGTATAGGGCTTGAGTAGTCTTGTTGCAAGGCTTGGTCTCTCCAGTGAAGCTGGACTCGTCTACAGCCAGGTCCACAGTCTGATAAAATGGCGCACACAAAGTGTAGCAAAAACATAAAATATGATCTCTTTTTAATCCCCTCCACAAATATGTTTCAGAAACCTGTATTAAACAATTGGTTTGAAATGCTATTATACTTCGCAAAATAGTCCAAATACAAGATTATTTTGTGAAGCATACTAGCATTCCAAACCAATTGTTTAATAGATGTTTAATGTTTAATACTAGTTAAATGAATGAAATGAAAAAATAATCCACATACAAGATTTAAAAAAACTTTGTTAAAGAATTAATTTGGAATGTGAGCTTGGCAAAATCTTGAATACAAGGAGAATGAGTATTATATATAGCTAAAGCAAACACACGGCAAACAAGATCATCTTTGAATTAGCCTATAATATATATATATGTGATTGTAGATGAATAGAACACCCTCTCCAGAGAAAAACACAGATTTGCACATACATTACACATAGTGCATTGTGGGAGAAAACAAGCTAACAGATACATGTGCCATTTGAACTTTAGAACCAATTAGAACTTAAATTCGAATCCCCCCCCCCCTTTTCTTACAAAATGGTATTTAAGCACTTGAAATATTTGTCTACCATACAATAATAGCTAAATTTCTGCTAGACGTCTCTTGAAGGACATCATACCTGAATAAGTCTCATATCAGCAGGCACACGGTCACCAATCGTCAGCTGAACGAGGTCACCAGGGGTCAAGGACCTTGCCAAGAACTCCTTCAGATGACCATCTCTGATGCTGAGGGCAAAGACAAAGGTCAAAGGTTATTCGTGATAGCAGCAGTCAACAAAATGATAAACTGTCTGAACTAGGAGTTCGACTGCTACTATTCATTGTGATGAAAGGAGATTACTTATCACATCAACAAACATAATTATAGAATGGGTTGATAAATCCCTGCAATCTGATTGGTTGAGAGCAAAATTTGTGCAGACAATTAATTGTACTGGATGCATGAAAAGTCATGCGTCCGGTAAAAAAATCATGCGTCCGGTAAAAAAATCATGCGTCCGGTAAAAATTTCATGCGTCCGGTAAAAATTGTATGCGTCCGGTAAAAAAATCATGCGTCCGGTAAAAAATTTCATGCATCCGGTAAAAAATTTCATGCGTCCGGTAAAATTATTTCATGCATCCGGTAATTTTTCTAATTTTTAATTTTTTGACTTTTTGGGGGGCGTAACAATGCCCATTCTATAAAACAGATGATGCGCAAGTTTATTTCGTGGGTCGGTGGAATTGTTTGCACGCGGTAACTATGGAAACTAGTCTAAACCCACTCGGCTTCGCCTCGTGGGTTTAACAGTTCCATAGTTACCTTGTGCAAACAATTCCTACCGACCCACTCATACCTGCGCATCATTTGTATACTAACAATTATCACAGCAACATATATACATATCATTATTTTGATAATCATTATTTATCGTACACATCTTTCTACTATCAGTACCTGTCATAAAAAAAACACTTGATGCTATTATTGCCTTCTGCTTTAATTTGAAATTGCAGATCACATAAAATAGCAACTTCTCACAGAGTCTCGCCCCATTGCCAGGGGCAAGTAAAAATTTAGACTGGGCAAGTAAGATTCCTCAATGGTCTAGTTTGGATGACTAATTGGACGAGTAAATTATTGGTCAACCACGAGAGAAAAATGTTATTTCTCACGTGTAAATTCTTATCTGCAAGTAAGTGGGCAAGTAAATTTTGACAATTTATGATTTTACTTGCCCGAACGGGCTAGTAGAGAAAAAAGTCAGTGTGTAGGCTTGTCTTACCAGTGACACATTGGTGGAACCATGTTGCTCAGTTTCTCCAGTGATTTCTCGGAGCGATACTCCTACAGTTTGAACATTTGACATGGAAAATGTGTGAAAATTAGTATTATTATGATTATTACATAAGTATGAATTATTGCTAAAAATGAATGTGTATTCTTTTATAACACGCAAGAACAAACACATACTTTTCAAGATTACAAACACACAGGAGAGAAACTACACTAATAAAGTTGATCAAATCATGTTTAACTCTGAATCCCATTCAAATCATGTTAAAGTTCTGAACTCCTGTCTAAATTTAGAATAGAAAGTCGGGATTAACAATTTGGTTTTCTGAAGTTGTGACTAAGTCCTGTCTAACTGAAGTGAGAAGGTAGTGATTAATATTTGGTATTGGTTAAGCCATATTTAACTTGAAGATGCATCTAAGTCTTGTCTAAAATCCTGTTTAAGAGTAATACATTTAAATTGGCTAAAAAGAGTTCATACACTATTGTAAAATAAAATAAAGTTATAATGCTATATGCTCACCTGCACAAATGCTACTGTGACAACAATCGTGATAGCCTGAAGAAGAAAACAAATTAAGTGAATATTTTAAAAAAGTTTTTAAGAACTCGTTCCAAATTGAAAACAAATTAGGAAAATACTGTATGAGAAGTTTTAGGAATTATAACTTCCCGGATAAATCAAATGTGATGTTGAAATTAATATGCAGCAAGAAAAAATACATTTTAGCAATTATATTCACACAAAAATATTGATATTCACATACACATTTAGAGCAAATACCACCACAAAAACAAATTAAAGCTACTACCAATTAACTTAAACCATTCTAACAATGGTTCAAATCAGGGCTCGACACTAGCACTTGCCCTATTCTATTGCCCAGGGCAAATAAAACGTTATGCCGGGCAAGTAATATTTCATAAATGGTTTAGTTTGGTTGCCCAATCGGGCGACTAAATAATTGTTCGACTTCGAGGGAACAATATCATTTCATACGTGCAAATCTCATGTAGAAGTTAGAGGACGACAAGTAAATGTTATATCGGGGAAAGTAACATTCAAAATGTTAACATTTTACTTGCCCAAACGGGCTAGTATAGAAATAGATTAGGGTGAAGGCTTCATCATTTAAAAAAACATAATCTCACCGTAGTGATGCTGAAGGCATCATCGTACTGTCCCATGACAATAGATATAACGGCTGACACCAACAACAGCACGATGAGTGGGTCCTTGAACTGTTGGTGAGAAATCATACATGGTATAACAGTCAGTAATTATGTAAAGATCTGTGTTTTGTATTTACGCATTTTCCGAAATAAACACTTAAAAACATTAAAACTAATAAGAACAATTTCTGCACATATTTCACAGTAAATACATATTTCACCACAAATAAATACAAATGAAGTCTAGGTGATAGTCAATCTTCCATGGGGTCCACGTATCTGTACATTTTTCCTACATGTATGTAAGCACATAAAATTAAAAGTTAATGTTTTTAAAAATGGGCTGTACAGAAAACAAGAGCCCCAGGGGGGCACGACGCTCACCTGAGGTCAATCAATTCACATCTGGCGCATGTTCTCTCTGCATATACATTGTATGTATAAGGAGAAAAAGATCTTTGAATTTTATACATTTTTTATCCTTGGGGGCCCTCCAATTAGACTCCACTAGAAGCCAAATAGTAACATTTAAACAACTTGGGAACCCCTACCACTAAGAATGATTTCAACAAAGTTTGGTTGACATATAATTATTCAATTGGAAGAAAAAGACAAAAATGTTAATTTCTCTTGGAAGTCCCCCCCCCCCCTCCCAACATATTACCCCCACAGAACCCCTCAGGGGCCATCGAAAGAAATGTCATGAACTTTCATTCTTTTTCAAAAGAGGCATCTATAAACCAAATATCAGGTCTTTAATACTTCTGTATCTTGAAAAGAAGGATGTTTAAAAATGTACATATTTTTACACTAGGTGCCCTCCCCTAGGGCCCCCTTGGCAGTCACATCCATCATTTTAGCAACTTTTGTTCCTCTACCCCTAAGGATGTCAGTTTGGTTAGAATCCAATCATTGGTTCTTGAGAAGAAGATGAAAATGCATATTTCCTATGGTAGGGCCTCAAAAATATTGTTACCCCACAGGTCCCTTATGGTGCCACCCACAAAATCTTGTGAACAATTTTCATTCTTCATCAATAGAGGCATCTAAATGTGAAATATCAGGTCTGTCATACTTTTAGATCTTGAGAAGAAGATTTTTAAAATTTACATATTTTTTACACTCAGTCCCCTCCCCCAGGGCCCCCTGGGGGCTACGCCCACCATTATAGCACATTTTGTTCCTCTGCCCCTAAGGATGATTCCTGTCAAGTTTGGTTGGAATCCAATCATTGGTTCTTGAGAAGAAGATGAAAATGCATATTTCCTATGGTAGGGCCCCCAAAAAAATGTTACCCCCACAGGGCCCTTATGGGGCCACCCAAAAACATCTTGTGAACAACTTTCATTCTTCATCAATAGAGGCATCTACATATGAAATATCAGGTCTGTCATACTTCTGGATCTTGAGAAGAAGATGTTTAAAATTTACATATTTTTTACACTTGGTGCCCTCCTCCAGGGCCCCCCTGGGGGCCACGCCCACCATTTTAGCAACTTTGGTTCCTCTACCCCTAAAGATGATTCCTGCCATGTTTGGTTGGAATCTAATCATTGATTCTGGAGAAGAAGATGAAAATGTATATTTCCTATGGTAGGACCCCCCAAAAAACTGTTACGCCCACAGGACCCTTATGGGGCCACCCACAAAAATCTTGTGAACAACTTTCATTCTTCATCAATAGAGGCATCTAAATATGAAATATCAGGTCTGTCATACTTCTGGATCTTGAGAAGAAGATATTTAAAATTAACATATTTTTTACACTTGGTGCCCTCCCCCAGGGCCCCCCTGAGGGCCACGCCCACCATTTTAGCAACTTCGATTCCTCTACCCCTAAGGATGATTCCTGCCATGTTTGGTTGGAATCTAATCATTGGTTCTGGAGAAGAAGATGAAAATGTATATTTCCTATGGTAGGGCCCCAAAAAAAACTGTTACGCCCACAGGGCCCTTGTGGGGCCACCCACAAAAATCTTGTGAACAACTTTCATTCTTCATCAATAGAGGCATCTACATATGAAATATCAGGTCTGTCATACTTCTGGATCTTGAGAAGAAGATGTTTAAAATTTACATATTTTTTACACTTGGTGCCCTCCTCCAGGGCCCCCCTGGGGGCCACGCCCACCATTTTAGCAACTTTGGTTCCTCTACCCCTAAAGATGATTCCTGCCATGTTTGGTTGGAATCTAATCATTGATTCTGGAGAAGAAGATGAAAATGTATATTTCCTATGGTAGGGCCCCCAAAAAAACTGTTACGCCCACAGGGCCCTTATGGGACCACCCACAAAAATCTTGTGAACAACTTTCATTCTTCATCAATAGAGGCATCTAAATATGAAATATCAGGTCTGTCATACTTCTGGATCTTGAGAAGAAGATGTTTAAAATTTACATATTTTTTACATTTGGTGCCCTCCCCCAGGGCCCCCCTGGGGGCCACGCCCACCATTTTAGCAACTTTGGTTCCTCTACCCCTAAATATGATTCCTGCCAAGTTTGGTTGGAATCCGATCATTGGTTCTGGAGAAGAAGATGAAAATGTAAAAAGTTTACGCACGACGGACGACGGACGACGGACGACGGACGACGGACGACGGACGACGGACGACGGACAAAAAGCGATCACAATAGCTCACTTGAGCCTTTGGCTCAGGTGAGCTAAAAAGTAAGAGTTGAGGCTTTCTATAGCATTACAGCTTTGGTTATTATAATTGGATTTATGAATTCTTACCTGTCCCAGATATTTCTTCCATAACGCCTCCTCCTTCGCGATCTCGAACTCATTGGCTCCATGCACCAAGAGTCTACGCTCAGCCTTGGACTCCTCTAGCCCCCTGTTAGGGTCCGCTCCTAGCCGATTAACCACCTCATCCACCGACAGTAACGCAGCTTCCTTCGCTGCTAGAAACTGCATCATCTTATTATCCTCCTCCTACAAACACACAGAGAGAAAAGAATAATCTATAAACTAAGCTTCGTGATCCCAAACTCATTGGCTTCCTGAACCGGGATTCTCTCTCACATGGTCTGATCCTAACCGAGTAACCACCTCATCTACCGACAGTAACGCAGCTTCCTTCGCTGCTAGAAACTGCATCATCTTATTATCCTCCTCCTACAAACACAAAGAGGAAAGAATGATCGAAACACATGTTTAATTATATCTAAATGTCTAAAAAACTCATTAGCTCCATGCACCAGGAATCTCTTCTAGCTGAGTAATCACCTCCTCTATATCTATATTCTATGGAATTGAAATATCCCAGAGAAAGCCCATTTTTTTTGCTCTTTTTCATTTATAATTATTACATATTATACAGTCAAACCTGTCTATAGCGGCCGCTCAAAGGAAACTTGAAAAGTGGCCGCTATAGACAGGTGGCCACTATAGACAGTTTGGCGGCCATTTTTTTTAAAAGCACAAAAATGATTAATAATAATTAATATCACATGTACACATGAACATAAACAACATGTACATTTATATATGAAATAAAAAGAACAGAACCCTGGATACTTGTCTTGTTTTTTGAGTAATTTGTGTGATTAGTGTTGAGAAAATAATGAAAAGTATGTGTAAACCTTCCTAAAGGAATCTACCATCGTCTGTTTGGCCGACTGTCGTTCGCTTTCGTTGAAGAAACAACTCTCAATCTCCCGATCGCGACCGGTGATGATGCAATGCGATCGTGTGAATCTTTGCCTGAACACAAATGCTGTTACGTAAAAATATTATTTTTGATTGAAAAAAAAAGTTCTAGAAAATACGACGATGAAACGAAAAGTTTATAAACGCAGTAAAATATTTGTTATAACTTTATTAATAAGTGTTTTAATTTTTAATGTTTCGCAAAGAAAAATTAAAAAATTTAAATGTACGAGGCTATACAAACCGGTTTAAATCCAATCCGGTCCGATCCCTAATACAGCGAAAGTGCGTGCATTGTGTTGCATGATCAAAGCCCCTGCGCTGCCGCTGCAGTCTGCGGTCAGCGGCCAGTGGCCATGCCAGCTACCATACCAGCGCTCAGCGATCGATAAACCACGGATCGGAGCTAACAATGCGTGCATGAACAATAACACGGATGTTCAACCAGCGCGCTAATCTCGGGTACCCGCTAATCTCAAGAAGAACGCAGCACAGCTGAAAAGCTTGCATCACGGAAACAATGCGTGAGTAAAAATAGAGCAGTCAGCGGACGAGGTAAACAAAACAAACGGCCATTTTAGGCTTTTAAACTTGACATTCATTATTTAGGCGGCACTTTTTCAAAGCTATAAAAGGGTAGATCTACAGCCCTAGACTATGGGTATATTGTTCAATAAGCTTGGCTGCGCTGCAAGCTCGCTTTCACGGCAAAGTATACCAGCCACACGATAATCTCCACGGCTATGCATCGGAAAATAACAAACTTGCACGCCCGGAGTTACGGGCAAACCGAACATTGATGGCCGCTATAGGCGGTAAAAAAATGAGTTTGGGAATCAAAATCCGTGGCCGCGTTAGGCAGGTGGCCGCTATAGACAGTGTTTATAATACTGTATTTTCCTCGGGGGGAATTCTATGTGGCCGCTAAGGGCAGGTGGCCGTTATAGACAGGTGGCCGCTAGTACAGGTTTGACTGTATTACACATTGTTAAATTGTGCATTGATGTAGGCACGTGTGTACCCGTCCTGTTCTGTTTGTACTCTGACTCTTGTCATTTTTAAATGTTTTGTTTTGTTTTACTTTTGACAGTTGACATGGGTTTTCTGTTTAAAATATTTTGAATTTAATCAAGATAATATGTGACCGGCTACAGCAATACCCGGCACTTGTCATCACAAGCGTTCATTTGATGCTTTGTTCGAACTAATTGGTCAATAAGTGGCGAAGATTTGATTGTTTCTATTTTACAATCATATTTCCTTTACACACATTGTGCGAACTTAAAATGTCCTAATTTCTTCAAATCATGAATTACCAACAAGTGCCGGGTTTTGTTATAGCCAGTCACATATGTACTGGATACAGGAAAAAATGTGTGATAACTCACCTTCATGTGTGTCACTTGTAATACATCATCAGAGGGAAATTACTGGCTTTGCTCAACTGATTCTCAGCCCAGTAGAAATCAGTGTGATCCTCGGTTACCTTGAATCAAAACGAGACAAAATAAGAAGTTAAACATTTCAACAAGTCAATATTTATTCAAATAATACCAAATATCAATACAAGAATTAAAATTTTCATCAAAACAACATCACCATTATTCACACCACTCATCAACACATTTCCATACTTTTGTGCAGTAGGCAATGCTAAACAATGCATGCATGATCAGCAGGTAATTTATTTCACAAGCTAGTGCATACATAGCCTATTAATATGTACAGTGTACAAAGGCATCATCATAGCTCACTGGTCAGGAATAATTCCTAATGACTATTTGTATTGTACCGCTGTGATGCTCATCAATAATGTAAATATCATATTTCTATATATGATTTTGATACCACATTTTCCAGGTCGTGCAGCTGTGTACATAATAGACACTGCATGCGCTAGCGTGTCAGTTGTCAGGCCCTGGGCCTGTAGCCAGGATTTTCCAAGTGAACGATCAGGATCAAATCAGAAATCGATTTACTCTTTTTTCACTTGGTATTTATACTCCTTTTCTGTGAAAATCTCACATGCATTCCCAAGAATCTTCCAATTATATTATTGGTGTATGATTCAAGTCTCAAATATCACTTTGAGGACAAAAATAGGAAAGTTAATTGATCACTAAAACAAAAACTTTCGAACGCGAACTGTCATACGGGCTTGGATGGCTTGTTCATACCGTAGAACACCGTCGTCAAGCACCCCTTTCGATGTTGCTTTTAAATAGCGTCACACAAGTTCACAATTGCATGTAAGGGGTACCTTAAATTGAGAACCCAAACTTGACAATATGCGAAGGTAATGAATATGCAAGAGGAATAATGCATATATAACAATGTAAATTGTTACACAGAAAAAAACATGTAGATAATGTAGTATCTATAAACAGATACAGGACTATGAACGCGTGGCTGTGTTTAATAGCGGCAATACTAAGAGATGTTTCCCTTCAGTCCATCATGTCCATATGCGTAGGAGGCGGAAATGGGGGCTAAGGTGGCTGCAGCCCCCCTGTCGTTTAAAAACGACCATATTCGGCAAAAAAGTACCTTACATTCTGACAAAACGTGTTACATTTGGCATGATTTGGGCAAAACCATGACATATTTTTAAAAATCCATGTCATAATCTGGCAAAAACATCATGTTACACTCGGGCAAACCCTTGGTACATGTATATTTGGGTAAACTCGATCATGTCTTTTTCGAGCAGAGTCATGTTACAATTGGGCAAATCCATGTGAAAGATTTCAGATTCAACATTTATAACAAGAATTTTTGGCAAAAAGCATCAAATAGGCAAAGACCATTTTGTTTGTGATTGTCAGGTGAAAATGGGAAGTGTAATTATTTGAGTAAAAGACTTAAGCCCCCCCCCGAGAAAAATGTGTTCCTACGCCCATGTATTATTTTTCACTAAAAACAGACCGTGTATGAATAAACATTGTATTCGGTTCGTCAGGCAAGGAGCATACATGATTCAGAATAAGTTAGCGAATGAACCTAAAACCTTTTGTTTGAATACAATGATCATCTGTGAATTTTGCTACCTTTATATACCTCTGAAAGGGTGTGGTGTCGTCAATTCCTCTGCTGGATATATCTTTTAATCACATTTTATTCTTTTCAGTCACAATCCAAAAGAAAATTACCACAGCCAATCTGCACGAGCAGTAGCTTTTGTGTACAGTTCAATGTTGAAAGGTTTGGGATTTGGTTTTGGTTTTGGTCAATATTAATAAAGCAATATTTCAGACTTCAACAATCAAATTTGCATGCAAATCATATATTTGCGGCATTTGTATAGATCTCTTAAAATACTTGACTAAAACTGCCTATAGTCCAATAGAGTAGCAAGGATAGCAGTTTAGTTAGCGTTACGATTGTTGTTTTTTGCTTTGCCTTTAAAAGTTCCCTGAAATCCAAATGCAAGTTGCCTTCAACTATTGTGTACATACATTTGACCTAAATTATGTTTTGTATATTTTTTTTACATTTTAACAATTATTTTCTTCAGTATGCCAAGGCCCATCTCTAAAAAACAAAACTCTCAAGAGTAAAAACCTCTTGTGACATCATCTCTCAATCAATGGTCAACTAACCAGAAATGAACAAAAGACATACATGTAGTTTACAAAAGAACATGCTTACAATAACATGCACTGCATGTTTCCATACAAAAGCGTATCAATGCTGTAGATCAGAGCTTGGTTTTTACTTGCACTTAAACACTCCATTTTTTTTACTGTATATAATGGACTGTCCAGAAACACATTCACCTACACTGTAAATAACTTCACTTTTCACGTCGGCCTTTGACGTCACATCACCAGTCATCCCACATCTACAAAGTAAATGGTTCACTCAGGTGAACCATTTACACGCAATATATGCAAATGCGCTGGAGATAACAATACCAGCCATTCGTACACTGTTGCCGGTTCAACAGTTGACCGGCGTGTTTTAGGACGCATCGGTAAGGAAAACGGACGGGAAATAATCATTTTATTTCTACATTTTGCGGTCTTCAAAACAACAAAGTCGGTAATTATTATTAGTGCTGTAACTGACCTTGATGATCGGATCGTTTGATCGGATCGTTTGATCGGATCGGCAAAATTTTATCGATCTTCGAAATCGGATCGATGATCGGGATCGGATGATCGGCTATAAAAAAAATAAATAAATTTTTAAAAAATAAATAAAAAAAACGTTTTTTTTTTTCTTTGGAAAATGATCCCCAAAAAACACAATTTGGGAATATAAATGAATACCAAAGCAACATATATCCATATTAATAAGCCCAAGGTAATCTTGTACGGGTATGCTTTCATTTCAAACTGATTACCTCTTCTTTTACAAAATTACTCACGCCGATTTTGAGCTTAGTCCCATGTGATTAATTTGGCGTAACCTTTCAGAAACACATGGGACTAAGCTCAAAATCGGCGCGAATAATTTTGTAAAAGGAGAGGTAATCAGTTTTAAATGAAAGCATACCCATACAAGATTACCTTGGGCTTATTAATATGGATATATGTTGCTTTGGTTTTCATTTATATTCCCAAAATATGTTTTTTGGGATCATTTTCCAAAGAAAAAAAAAAGGATTTTTTTTTTTTTTTTTTTTTTTTTTTTTTTTTTTTTTTTTTTTTTGCCGATCCGATCTTCCGATTTTTTCTGCATGATCGGAAATCGGCAAAAACGGTCCGATCATGTATGATCGGATCGTGATCGGCATGCCGATCCGATGATCGGTTACAGCATTAATTATTATCAAAGTATATGAATTGTGGATCACATTTAAACAAAATTTTTTTTGCATTTGCTGGTAAATTGAGGGAGAAATCAGCCGACAAAAAAATTTGTTTCCGTTGGATAGTGCAGCGGGCGGAAGAGGTTGATCTCTGCATAACCCTATTGTAATGAACCTATGTGTGAGTCATCCCAGTTTAGCTTCCCCAGTGAGCTGCTATAGCTAGGGATTATCTCTTCAAGGTTCAAGGTGTTGAGAAGAAGGGGGAGAGGAGATGGCAAGACTGCTGAGTGAAAGTGATAGTGGAATGGCTGTTTCGCATTTTAGAGCCATCTTTGTAACAATTGGTCTCATGTATATATACTTTCTAAATTGTTTGTTATAAAAGTTTAAAACAAATTAAAACAAAAATGTATTTGGGCAATTCCGGATGAGAGAGGCCAAAAATGGAAAATTTAAAAGTTTATGAAATACAATTTCAAAGCATGTTTTGGGTGGACAACGTCCTATATATTAGTGAATAGAAGACCGTTTGTGAATAACTTAATCTGTTTTTCGGAAAGCAGTGTTTGAACTTTTGGGGTTTTCTAGGCTTCAGAATTGAAAAAATGACTAAATTCAATACCAAATCAATAAATCATTGATCCCTGAACTTATTCCTTTGTATACTTTGCAGTTATACTAGTATATGGATAATCTTCTTATTTTGTAAAGCACTTGTTCCAACCGGAACCAATATTTGCTGGACAGAATGACCAAATCTACTCCAATTTGTATGTAATTCCGTTACCGAAATTCCAAGAAAGTTTTTTTAAAGAACTTTAATATTGATGAATTATTCTGTAATTGTAAATCCAATGCTAAAATATGTGTCCTTGAAATCCCAAACACCCAATTCTTTAATATCTTCACCCATTTCTATGAAAACATCGGTAAGGGAATTACATGGTAACGGAATTACACCGGTAACAGAATTACATCGGTAGGGGACGCAACATTAATTTGACTTCAAAGTGGGTAGGAAGTTTTTGAAAGAAAGGAACTCCACCTGCTATACAGGGGGGAAAACAAAATCCAACTTCTGATGAGTAAAAAACAAATTATGAATATAAAGGAAGATATCAAATGAGATAGATCCTCTCTTATGACCTTCTGTTCTTTTGCCATAAAAATAGTTGAGAAACAGTTTATCTATTAAACATATTTATGTCAGGCATAGTTTTCACAAAGTATAAACAAACAAAATCTTGCAGTCTTTGGCAAGAAAATAAAAAATAGATAACCCAACCCCAACACCCTCCCCTTGTTGAAGTCTAAGACTGCAGGTAGTATTGAGGAAGATAGTGTCCAAGATGACAGCAAGAACACTCAGAACAGAGGAAAAAGCAACAACACAGTCTACATTAGCAATGTCATCAGCAGCGGCATGGAGGACCT
Organism: Echinarachnius parma; assembly: GCA_037951105.1. Classification (NCBI taxonomy): domain Eukaryota; kingdom Metazoa; phylum Echinodermata; class Echinoidea; order Clypeasteroida; family Echinarachniidae; genus Echinarachnius; species Echinarachnius parma. Next base: position 72,667 of record JBAMJV010000526.1, on the reverse strand, counting down.
CAAATTGAAATGGGTGGTAGTTCAACACTGCAAAGAAAACAATGCCAAAAAATTAATTGGCCAAGTGATAGAAGCTGTGGATAGTAACATTACTGTCAAATTATTGAAGCAAACAGTACCAGAGAAGTACGGTTGGCCACATAGTAGATGACTTTGGCTTGAAATCTCATCAGTTGCTCAACTTGAGATTGGTCTAAAAAGACCAAGACTACCAGTACCACTTTGCGCCAGCAGGAGTATTGAGTATAAAGTTTCATCTCATTATCTAGTCAATCCCTTGCTTCTGCTTAAAAGCATTAAGACAATGAGCCCTTTGAAATTCTGTCAATATTATAAGAGGTTACCTGCAAATTTCGAGGATGATCCAGACACAATTGGGCTGATGACAGACTATACTTCGGCTATATTTCAAAGGGCCCATTGCCCTGTTGCCTAATATCAGAACTCAAGGGATTGACTAGATAATGAAAGGAAACCATTCAAATATTATAGCACCATACAGGAACTTTACAATAGGTCTACTGGTGAATATTGTTACCGGTAGGTTTTGTCTTTTTAAGCCAAGCTCAAGTTGAGCTACTGATTTGAGAATTCGGGCCAATTACATTATTCACAGGTCTTAGATATGTAAAAGAGCCACAAACAGACAGAATAGAATATACTCTCCTTCATATAAATGCATGTATCATGCTAACTTATTCACTGGCTTTAAAATGTAGCTTGCCAGTATTATTGCTGATGAATTAAAGTTCACACAATAAGATTGAACTCTATCCTTGCTGGCCATTTGACTTGTCAGTATTGTAACATACTTTGTTAGTACAATTTATAAATAAGTTTAGGATTTTTAAAACTTGAACATCTTTAATATCAAGTTGTACACATTGTGCATAACATAATATACTACAAACAATTAATTGTATCCCTGATACATGTATCACCTGATCTCTGACTATAAATTAATGTTCTTGTACATGCTTCTAACAATTTATTATGTCCAAATTGCATCAAGTATGTGTACATGATCAAAAAAGTGTCTTGGTAGTATTCTTCAGTAGTAGTGATTTTGATCAGATGGATGAGTTTAATTTAGAACAATTTAGTAGATGGCATACAGGTAGACATTATTTACAGGTCTAATATCATATCATAGATACCCTCAATGAGCCACAAATGGACAGAAGAGATACACTTTCCTTCATATAATTACTCATAACATACTAATTAGTTTCCTGGCTTTTAACTTCCCAGAATTATTGGTATTAACATTCAGACAATAGGATTGAACCCTATCCGTGCTGGCCATTAAAGGGTACCACCACCCAAAAATAATATTCTTATTATAGAAAGGTAACATCTTTAGTATTCCATTCCTTCAACAAGCTCACAAAAATATGTTTTCAGAAAAAAATATATAAAATTGGAAAAAGCATCACCATTCTCAACCATGCTTTCATGCGGTCTGAATTGCGAAGACTATATGCGTGCAGAGCCAGAGCGCTCTGTGCAGAGCGAACGAATCATCCGGGATTCTATTGACGTACGCGTGAAAGCATTGGCGCACTCGCAAATGCTTGGCCCGTATGGAACCAGGAAATAGCAGTGGTTCCGTAAGTGGTGGAAATTAATTGATTTGTTTATGAATTACACAACCCTTTGCAAAACGGTACCAAAACATATAATAATGTGTTGTCCTTTGCCTGGTGGTCCCCTTTAACTTACCAGCATGGTTACATACTTTGTTAGTACATGTCCAATGTATAAGTCTTCCCAGGGTTTTCTGAATTCTAATATCAAGTTGTACACATTGTGTATTGCATGATATACTTCAAACAATTCATGTTACCCTTGATACATGCATCATTTGACATCTGACTTTGATTTATTGTTCTGCTAAGCACTTGCTTCCCAATCTGTGTTGTCCAAATTGCATAATATAAGGAAGTGTACATGATCAAAAAAGTGTTTTTGTAGTGTATGTGTATGAAATACTTTGGTAGAAGTGATATTTATCCAATGGATACGTATAGTTTAGAAGAATTTGTGGATAATTGACAAAGCAGTGTTACTAGTGTAATTCCGTTACCATGTTCATTAGATAGCTTTCTAGTATAAATAGAGAAATATGTGACCATTGATTTGAGCCAGGACTGCAGAGTTTGATAACAAGGACTATGTAAACGAAGACTGACTTGAATTTCGCAAATACAAATAGTTATTTTTTTAGAAATTTCACACTGCGTTACCAAATTAACAAATTAAGCAGGCGTATTCATATATTACTTCATAATTTGGCATAAAAGTATCTTGCATTTTGGTTTTTATAAATGTTTGAACATAAAAATAACATTTTAAAGGGATTTTAGCTTATCTGGTATTCAAAAAATTAAACTTTTTAAGGTAAATTTCAGAAGGCGTAATTCCGTTACCATTTATGTAATTCCGTTACCGCTGCCTTTTTTGGAAACATGGTCAGTTACGACCAAACAAGATGAACATAAAGGAAAAAATTAATGTTATCATGAAGTTGACACCCATAGCAATGAATTTTAAAATAAATCTACACAAAATGTCTTTTAAATTTCAGAGGAATTCATGTGAAAGTTGAAGGTGGGAAAAAAGGCCCATTCTCTGCCGTAATTCCGTTACCGACGTATCATACGTGCTAGCACTTTCCTCATGTATGCAATTTCCATATTTTTGTTTCTATATGACAGCAGGTATATCTCCAGAACTTATTAAAGTGTTGATAAGCCTTTAGGTCATAGGACTAATCCATATTATGAAAAAGAATGAGCAAAATTTCTCTGAATTGTAATTCCGTTACCACGGAATTGCCCATTTGCAAGGACAAAAGGGGACGTCTAACATAGTGATACTAATGGAGGGGTGATGGGACTCCACTGCGCGCTACATCATGTACGCCATTCAAACTCTGACACACATTATTATTATATTATTTAATATTATTATTTAATCCAGCAATCAGTGTTTTTCTAAATACAAACTGACATAGTTCTTCATTACTCTCACGCATTCATTACCATCGCATCGTGTCAAGTCCTGGTTCTGCATTTAACATCCCCTTACACGCGTTGTGAACTCAGGTGACGCTATCTAAAACTAAAACAAAAGCAACATAAAAAGGGGATCGAAAATGGGTGCTTGACGACGATGTTCTACGGTATTCGCTCAGAGTCAGAGATGGAGCTTCTACTAATTCTACTGAATTCACATTCTTTCAAAATCAAAGCAAACATGAAACATCAAATGTCAAGAGTGTTTAAAACGGAATTCCGTTTCTTTATCCAGTACTGGAGTGGAGAAAGAAAGGCCCAACAAAAACGAAACGTTCAAAGCCAAGGCAATACCAAAGCCAAAGGCGGCAAAGCCCACATCTACAAGTACAAAGTTAAAGGAACTACAGCGTCTAGATGGCCTAATTTTCACAATTCGGCTCTCTATGAGTAATTTTGTCCGTAGATAAAGAATTTAGCAGTCATTTCTCATGAAATCAATCAATTTTGGGGTAATTAGTAATAGTAAATATCTTATTGTCCTGGGAACGACCCTTTTAAATCGCCAAAATGTGACGTCATCTAAAGACCGGACTAATGAACTAAATTCTGTAGATGACGCGTCATGACGTAAGCAAATGAAATGTCAATCACACGTCGATCACGCTGCTGATTCCGGATGCTAAATGTGGGTGGGGCGTAAACCGGCTGCTAAGTGAGATTTGGCATCAGAAAACTAGTCTTAAATCACTACTGTGTTTATTTTCATAGATTTTTCTTCGGCATACCTATGTTTCAAGTCATCAACTATAGAATAAGTGTCAAAGTACGTTGTATTCTGTAGTGTAGGTCCTTTAATAGATCGACAAATCTATCGCTTTCATGGCCTTTTTGACATTATTATTGTTATTTTCACTGTCGGCATACAAATCTATCGCTTTCATGGCCTTTTTGACATTATTATTGTTATTTTCACTGTCGGCATTCTAATGCCGACAGTGAAAAATTATTGTTATTTTCACTGTCGGCATTCTAATGCCGACAGTGAAAATAACAATAATAATGTCAAAAAGGCCATGAAAGCGATAGATTTGTCGATCTAGTCCTTTAATGGTTCACTCAGCTGGTGAGCCAAAGCCAGGCCTTGCAAAGGGAATTCCGTTTTTGTTGGAGTTTTTATGTGTAATTCATTTAAAAAAAAGTATCTTCTAGATCTCCATTACGAATTATTCTCATCAATAAATGTAGGATTACCATGAACGAAAAAAATATATATTTACCAAAAATTATGGGTCCTCAATTCTGTTAGATAATCGCAAAGAAGTCAAAGAGTACCGGTACATCCAACCAAAATCAAACTGATAGATCAGCCGTAATTTAAACAACATATTATATGCAGAATCATGGTCGTACAGCGTATATAAACTATGCATACAATAACGGATACAAAATCCCGCTAATCATGTATTGTCGACCCATTGCCCATGACATGCAACAGTATGTGCGTTAACGTACGATCCGAGTGCATATCCAGAGACCACAGGCGGGTAGAGTAGCTTCAAATTGGCAAATACAAAAAGCAAAACGAGCAATTTAAAATGAAACGCAATTTTCTACATTGTTTGTTTGTATAAGTACAGTCAAACTCAAACCTGTCATAGCGGTCACCTGTCTATATCAGCCAACCTGCCTACAGTGACCACCAACAGTGATCCCCTGAAAGGAAAACAGTGTTGAGGTCATGAGGTCACCTATCTAACAGTGGCACATTAAGTTCCCTATGAGGTGGTCACTATACACAGGTTTGACTGTATCCTATAAACATTATGGAAAAATTGAGAAGTCATCTCATTTGAATATATTTGAAATCAAACCGGACAAAAAAAGACAGATAAGAACAAAATAGTAATACAATCATATTCTTCGGTAGGAGCAAACAATATTGATTTGTTGATCGCTTCAAGATATGATCATATTTGGGAATTATACTATACATTTATGATAACAGTATATATTTTATTTTACGTTTGGATAAAAAAGTATGTAATTGCCATAATGTCCGTCTTCCTCATAATTGTGAATTACATTTTTAGTTTGGTGATGTGCGTTCGGTTTACAGAGTCACTAAAATTCTACTGTGACCCTAATGAGAATTATGGTTTTAGTCTAACTGTTGTTTTGATAAATTATTAAGAAGTTATGTCAATATCTTGTCGGCCCTGATCTCAACATGTCGGACTGATAGGGGCATGCAATTATTGGGGGTATTTTTATGAATTTCCTTTTTTTTTTAAATAAAGTATTTCACTTGTGTGTTTGTATTGCTTTTATTTGATTATGGGGGCATGTGCCCCCCTCCCCCCCCCCCCCCCCCCCAACACCCCTGGTGCTACGCATTCGATCATCTCTATATAATCAATCATGTTTAAGAGCATGTCACTATTACAAGTCATGAAATGAACAAGTATACTTATTTGGGTAATGATTTGTTAGGTGAAGATTGTAAATTTGAATCAGTCATATATATATATATACCACATATACCCCAAGGAAGAACAGCGTTTTCTATTTTTTTTTATTCTGCTGAATTGGGCAAATCCCCGTTGCACTTCATTCCGACTTCATTGCTGTATTATTGTTGTGATTTCGGAAATATTAAACAAACAAAAAAACAGTTTATATGCAACCGTGGAGCAAATTTTGATCAATGCAATTTATGTTATTGAAATGTGCTATATATTTATATGTCCCAGTCCCTATCAGATCAGTAATGTAAGTTTTGAAAAGGTTTCTTGTATTATAATTGTAAATTATCGTAAGTATAAGTATAATATACTAAAAGTAGAAAATGCATCTGTTTTAATTTTGATAATAGCACGGCAGAAAAAAGGTGGCTACTTTGAGTGGTAACTTCGGATACTATATATTACTTTTACGTTTGTTTCAATTTAGAACAATGAAACCAGAATATTTATAGTTAAACATTACAAACGACTCATTATTTAGATTAAATAGGGTTAAAAATTAATTAAGTTAATTGTTTTTACCGCCACTCACTATATAGGTATATCGAGATTATTATTGAGCAGTAGGCTATGCACTCACTGGGTATAGCGGCTTTATAGCCTACATAAAACCCGTAGAAGTGGCCTTTTGAATTACATACCGTTTCCAACCAACCAAATAACCAACCAACCAACCAAAACAAAAAAACAACTAATAAATCAACCCGCAACAACCGACCAACCGACCAACCGACCACCGACCAACCGACCAACCGACCAACCGACCAACCGACCAACCGACCAACCGACCAACCGACCGATTTGTTTGGGTTATTTTGCTAAGAGGGGGGGGGGGGGGGGGGGTTGACCCAATGACGATACGGATACTGTGTGGGTCTGGACACAATGATGGCGTTTTTCTATGCACATCACACTTTCACTTGGCAGCCCAAGGGGGGGGGGGGGGGGGGGGGTTAAACCCATGATGGCGTTTGTCTATGCACATCACACATTCACTTGGCAGCCCAAGGGGGGGGGGGGTTTAAAAACCCCCTAACCCCCCCCCCCCCCCCCCCCCCCGTAGATCCGCGCCTGGGGGGGGGGGGTGGGAGGGGGGGGGTGTCCCCCCCCCCTCCCACGGTACGCTTTTGCATTTTGGGGCTTGAAATTGTGCAATCTGGAGCATACCTAAGGCATCAATTTCACGTTTTATAAACTTGTTTCTGAGTTACCGTGTTATAGATAAACACAATTAATGAAATCAAGTTTGCAGAAAACCAAAGGGTGGATCGCACTTCTTGTGCTTATGGAGGAATGAGTAACTTACTCATTCCTCCATAAGCAAAAGAAGTGCGATCCTAGGACTTTCTAACATAAGACATAGTTACGATAGTAGCCTCTTCTACAATTACATGCGCCAGTATACTTTTTTCTTCTTTTTTTTTTTACCCTCCCAAATATTGGGGGGATGATAATACAGCTACAGGCCATCCCCCACCTCAAATATTGGGGGGGGGGGGGGGCCCCCCCCCCCCCATCCCCCCCGTGATCGACGCCCCTGCAACGAACCAACCAACCAACCAACCAACCAACCAACCAACCAACCAACCAACCAACCAACAAATAAACAGACGAACCGAACAAACACATAAACAAACAAACAAACAAACCGGGAAAAAAACACGAAACAAAACAGGAACTTCAGTAGTAAACCATGTGATTTATCACGTGATCCTGATATCCTGATCGCCAGTTGATAACAATATCATGTGACCTCTCCATATACATTCACCACTCTGATTAAGGTCTACAACAGAAGTTAACGCCTCGCTTTTGGTACAACATTCATTCTAATCTTTATTTGTATCTCCTGAATCGGTGGAAGGCGGACACTCTACTTGTACTAGTCCTTTATTTCGTTTTACTGTAAGGTCAAAACTAGAAAAGAAGAAAAATGAGTGGGCATATGCAGGATTTGTAAGTTCATTTTGAATTTATTTGATTCTACTTTTCTACTTCTACTGTTCTAGAATTTAGATCTTCTTAATTTTAGAAATATGTTTTTACAGTTTAAGTCTTTAGAAGTTTAGTGTTTATGGTTGCGTTATTGAAATTTATCTCTTCCTATTTGTTTTCTTTGTTTTAATGAAATCTGTCATCGACAGGCTGAGAGATTAAGTGATGTAGCACACAGGGCCATGGCTAGATCGACATATCTATAGTTTTCATGGCCTCCTTTAGGCTTTATATTCAATTGCAATATTTTACTGTCGGCCCTTCTGACGGTCGACAGTAAAATATTGCAATTAAATGTAAAAGAGGCCATGAAAACGATACATTTTTCGATCTAGGCCAGGGAGTGCTCTTTGACTTTGTGATTTTTATTTCATTTTTTAGATTGGCGGCACTTATTCATTGTGTGTGTGTGTGTTTGAGAGCTTAACTTTAAAACGGCCTGTAGAACCCCATAGTTCTTTTTATTGTAGTACACATTATCAATTAATCAACACATGATGGTCGACACATAACTTGCAAAATACTACTTTTATTATGTAATATAATTTACCAGAGAGATATCTATACTATTGTTGATGTTAGATGTATTGTAGTCTTGGGAGTTTTTGTACAGCTAATAGCTATGATTGTACTCGAATATCGCATTTAATCAATTAGTGAAATCGCACGATCGATTACAAAAGTATATCTTGATGATTGTTCATTAATCAGTCATTTAATTGTTAAGTCAAATGGAATCTGATATATTATGACTGTTCTTCTTTCATTACAGCTGTTACAATTGATTATGCTCCTTTTGTAGGGACATTAAAGTATAACTAACGCTGTAACCGATCATCGGATCGGCATGCCGATCACGATCCGATCATACATGATCGGACCGTTTTTGCCGATTTCCGATCATGCAGAAAAAATCGGAAGATCGGATCGGCAAAAAAAAAAAAAAAAAAAAAAAAAAAAAAAAATCTGTTTTTTTTTCTTTGGAAAAATGATCCAAAAAAACATATTTTGGGAATATAAATGAATACCAAAGCAACATATATCCATATGAATAAGCCCAAGGTAATCTTGTATGGGTATGCTTTCATTTTCCAAAGAAAAAAAAAAAACGATTTTTTAAAAATATTTTTTTTAGCCGATCCGATCTGCGATCTGATTTCGATGATCAATAAAATTTTGCCGATCCGATCAATCGATCCGATCATCAAGGTCAGTTACAGCACTAAGTATAACTTCTATAAACTCAAGAAAATAATGTATTCATTCTTACACAGAGTTCACATGTAGACAAAAAGAGAACCGTAATTAAGCAAGTTGGTTCATTGTAATATCACGTTTCTTGGTCGATGAAATAATTTAGTTTTCTATTTGGCAATATGATTCAGGTTTCCCTGCCCATTGAGCGTCCCTGCTACATGGTACTCTGAGGGTGGAGACTATGATGGTGTAGCGTGGTCGGACTGATTGGGGGCACACAAAATTATTGTGTGGGGGGGGGGGGGCACACCTTATGTATTTCTTTGTTTTTTCAAAAAATGTGTTTCCTATTGTTTTTTTCAATTTTTTTATTATTTTTATTTTTACTTGTAGCTGAAAACTTGGACCTTTTGTTTGGTTTTAATTTGGTTTTCCATTTGACAATATGATTCAGGTTTCCCTGCCCGTTGAGCGTCACTGCTACATGGTACTCTGAGGGTGGAGACTACGATGGCATCGTACTTGTTGCCGAAAACTTGGACCTTCTGAACCAAGAGCAGTTCCAGCCTCTCAAAACTGCCATTGAGAACCATAAGCAGGTATGTGTTATACTAAGTCCCTTCCCTTGCCTTGGAGGGGTTAACATTTTTGTTCAACTTAACCCATTCAGGACTGGTCCCCAAAATACAGGGGTTGGGGACTTGGGGTCTATGGAGAATACATGTAACTTATACCAAAATCAATCAGTCCTGAACAGGATAAGCAGGGCTCAACACTAGCACTTGCCCGATTGATCTGGGCAAATACAAATTTACATCGAGCAAATGACATTTCATAGATGGTCTTATTTTAATGCCTGATTGGGCAACTAACATTTCTGTTCAACTCTTAATAGAAAAATGTAATTCCTAACGTATAGGTCTCATCTAGAAACAGGGGAGAAATTGTCCAAGTATAGCAAGCTTGGCTTAAATAAACTTTCTTTTGTTTCCTGTTAGTTTTTGCGGGCAAGTACATTTTCTGTTCCGGCAAGTACAATTTGAACATTCATGACTTTGCTTGAACTATACTTTCATGAATACGATCCTCTCTTCCTTGCCGCTAGATTGATGCAACGACTGGGAAGGGAGTTGTTCTGATCCCTGTGGCTGACATCCCGGGAAATAGGCTGCTGTTCTCCCCAACCGGCCCCACCAACAGGGACTACGATGACTACAGGAGCTTTGCTGATGCTGCCGGTGTAGGCATTCAGAGGTATGCAATCGTAGAGCAATGCTAGAAATTAACTTTTTATCATAGTGGCCCACTCGGATTGCGAGTAAAACAGAGATTTATGTTCCTAAAATGTTCATGATTGTAAAATTTTGTTTTTTTATGGTCATTTAACCGTCAGTTCAACATAATATAATATGATATAATATAATATAAATACTTATATAGCGCACAAAGTTTCTCTAAAAAAAGCATACTGAAGACGCTTCAACACTACCAACAAAAAAAAATGAAAAAAAACAACAAACGGATTGACTCAGCCCTAGTTTGTACCCTGACCAGGTCTTACCAACGAATTACAAATATTTACCTTAGAACTGCATTCTAGCCATTCACTCTGCATAATTTAGAGATGGATAATGGAAAGTTAAACACACAGAGTTAGAAGAGGACTTTAACTTTTTTGTAGCTTTTCAGTAGATTAGCGTCTGTATAGGGCTTCAAAATGAGAGTGATCGGTGCCACCATATGAACCAAACTGGCAGTGGCTTAGCTATATGCCCCCCCCCCCCCCCCCCCCATAATTTGACCCCCTAAAATAAAGAAAGTAAAACTAAAGGTGTAGTGCTGTTGACGAGTCACGGGTACCCTGGTCCCGCCGATAAATGTCGAGTCCCGGGCGCAAAAATCAATACTCGATGTCCCGAAAAAAAAGCAAAAGTCCCCTCATTGAACGCAAGAGTTATCAAGTTCATTCAAGTGACAAAAATGCAGCGCATTTTCAATAAATCATCTTCTAAAATACAGCAAATTTGTAAATGAATTATAGTTTTAGTATTTCTGACATGATTTTAACGGAATTATGGTAACATGCTGTTCAAATTTACCTCGATTACAACATTTCTGACGAAAATAGGACATAAATGATCTCGGTGGCCGATCGTATCTTCAACACACACTTCGCCGAATGTGATTGTCATCGCGCCACTATTTTTGGCTATTTTCTGCCAATGAGCGATTATCATTGTGTACATGCAATGAATCGATGACTCCTGATACAATTTCATTTTCCATTCGTATTACATAGTTTAGGCGCAGCAGCGAAAACCGCATACACGTGTTGACAATCACATTCGGCGAGGTGTGTGTTGAAGATACGATTGGCCACCGAGATCATTTATGTCCTATTTTCGTCAGAAATTTCGTAATCGAGGTAAATTTGAACAGCATTATGTTACCATAATTCTGTTAAAATCATGTCAGAAATGCAAAAACTATAATTCATTTACGAATTTGCTGAATTTTAGAAGATAATTTATTGTCATAAATGCGCTGAATTTTTGTCACTTGAATGAACATGTTTTCCCAGCTGGTGTGACATGCCGATAGCGAAATCAACAAATGGGTAAATTTCGGGTACCCGTGACTCGCCCAAAAACTTAGCACGAGTCCTGGGAGGTAAATACTCCCGAAATCGACACCTCTATAAAGGTGTGACCACTGCAAACTTGCAATGACTTAAACATGTATGTTTCCACTCGTTTACGTTTTTATCCTGGCAGAGCCGTAAATGTGGGCATGACCAAGCCCTTTCTGGTTGTGATCCCGAGCCCTGCCTATCCCAATGCCATCTTTGTTGGAGCTTTGGGAGCACTGCAGGTGTTGTATGTGGTAAGTACTACCTGGTCCAGTGAGTGGGGTAGTGCTGGTATGGGGGGGGGGGGGCACATGTGTCACCCCAATAATTTGATAAATAATAATAAATAACCCTTGGGCAAAATCTTTTCAAAAATAAAAAATAAATCAAGAATCAGTCCCAGCACCCAATCAGCCTGACAACGCTTCACCACTGTCCTGGTCAATTGTCATTTTTGTATTTGGTCTAGGCCTAGTGCCAAATTTTAAAAATTCCAGTTTGAATGTTAATGTCATTTTGTCTAAACCCAATTAATTCATCCATATGCTATGGTATGGAGATCATTTAATTCACCATTCTATGTGCCAGTAAGTTAGTCTAATAGTCACATTGGATATTCCCTTTTTGGGGTAACTGTCATTTCATCAAAAAGGGTAAGCACTGGTATTAAAATAGATGTTGGTTGAAATGGATGCTTAACTCTTAACGTGCCAGGGATTTTAATGCTCTATGGCATCTGTCTGTATTGTAACTCACAAAAATGCGAGCTTGGCACTCAAGGAGTTAATAAAATGAGATAATCCTGTATATGAAATGAATTGATACATTACAAAGATTGTATTGTATTGAGCTTGTAATAGACGGAATGTTTTGTAACTGAACTGATCATAAGATTGAGTGATGATAAGTGGTGTTTTCTCCCCTTTGTCATATAATTAGCCCCTTGAAATTCGCGAAGCCCCTGGAAAGAAGGCTACCAAACTTGAGCACCTGACCATCTACACCGACCAAGGCGCACAAGTAGATCTTCTCTTCAAGCGTCTGAAGGCCATAGAGAGTGGAAGGTATGTATCTAATGGAGCAGATAATTGTACAGTAAAAGAAGTTGGCACTACATAAATGTGGTCGATAGAGTATAAACCATTATTGTTCTAGATTTTTTTTTTTACTTGTATTACCCTAAATTGTTTGTTATCATCATAGTATGTGTCCATTTTATATGCAATGTTTTGAATAGTTTTGCATCATTTTGTTCATTATGTTCAATGTTCAATATTGTTACTCTGCAGGTGCGTGGCCAGGGACATTGGGGGCTCAGACCCAGAGAGAATGGCTCCCCCGAGGGTGGCCGCATACATGCAGCAACTATTCAGCGGAACGTCCATCAAGGTGAGGTCTAAAAAGAAAAAAAATCACTAAAACGGGTTGCTGAATGTTGTTATCAACAAAATAAATTGAATTGGGGGAATCAGCAGTGAAATTTTGAGCAATATTTGTCTAGAAATCTAGTTTGAATGTTATGTTTATGGTTTAATGTACTCAGACTCACAGAGAATGGCTCCCCCGAGGGTGGCCTCATACATGCAGCAACTGTCGAGGTGGGGCCTAATGATAAGAAACACTGCTAAAAATGTATTCACGATGATATCAAATGAAGGAGGAGAATCATCAGTGAAACTATATAAGCAGTATTTTTAAAGAAATGGAGTTAAGGATTAGGCATAAGAGATGTTTGTTTGGGAAGACTGTTCTATATTTGTACAGCCAAGGTGATAGAACGTCTGTCCAATGAGTGAGTTCTAGCACCTGTGATGGTGAGTGCACTGTCTGTCATTGATGTACTCGAGCGGGTCACGTGCCGTCTATCCAGAGGAGCTAGGAGGGAGCAGAATGGCTAAATCTTGTGGGCAGTGCATGGACTGCATTTTATACAATGCTGAAACTGCTGCAATATGGTGTCTAGTGGATATGATGGCTAGTTCTGCACTGCACTCTCTGAGTATACCCTTGCAGGAGTTTGATCTGGGCTTGTTGGCTTTTTCTGATGTTATGTCAAATCCAAATTTCTCATTTTCTTAACACATCTGTTTGTAAAATGGATAATATGTATGTAAATAATATGATCAATAATTCATGTATGTTCTTTTATCTCGATCATAACATTCTCAAGTTATTAAACCATTCATTTCGCAAACATGGTATACCATATATTGACTATAAGAAATGCAAATCTTTTAGACAAGAGGTTAAGAAAGTCCAATAACTCAGCATTTATGTTGTTGTCTTCATTATTACATCCGCACAGGTGGACGTGATTGAAGATGACGACGTCCTCGTGTCCAAATACCCACTCTTCTCTGCCGTCAACCGCTGCGCCAAGGTGATCGAACGTCACCGGGGACGCATCGTAAAGCTGGAGTATGTCGGGGCAGGAGCAGTCACAAAGACTCTCATGCTTGTAGGCAAGGTAATAATAATATGTTTGATTTATAGCGCCTAATATAATACAATATCATCTCTAAGCACCTTACACTATTATTACCCCGGGTCATAGGGTACAATTCCAGCCAGCACACATTGTGTCCACCATATCCACTCCCTGGGGTGCATTCCCCCACCTGGGGGAATTTTTTTTTTAAATAGCCACTCTTAACTCAACCGCTGCGCAAATGTGATCGATCATCGCCAGGGACGCATCATAAAACTGGAGTATGTCGGGGCAGGAGCAGTCACAAAGACTCTCATGCTCTTAGGCAAGGTAATGGCACATTTTCTTGCAGTTGTTGATATTCATGGATATGTTAAAGAAATGCAATCAAAATACAGTCAAACCTCTGTATATTGAACACCTGGGGGATAAAATAAGAAAGACATAAAACAGTGTAAACAACAGTGATTTGGTGAGAGTCAGGACTGTCTAGCCAATCAGACTAGGCTGGGACTGAAAGGGTTGTCCACAAAGGGATGGTGATTGGCTAAGGCTCCAAACAACACTAATGTTATTACATTGGCGATTTTAAGTAGATAAGCAGTTTTCAGCAGTAATTTCTTAATAAACATAACAAATTACTATTTTCTCTGTACTTTTTGTACTAATTCTGTACTAATTTATTTAGGGAGTGACCTACGACACGGGAGGTGCAGATATCAAGGCTGGAGGGATCATGGCAGGAATGCACAGGTATGGCCAACTCACTATCAAAGTGATCCATTAACCCCTTGACTATGGGAACCGGGTGGGCTGTGTACAAAGTCTACAGGGATTTCAGAATCTCAAAGGGAGCAGGTTAAAACGGGACCACCAGGATGAATGCATGCTTTAGAATGGTGATGCGTTTTCCATATATTTTTTTCTGGAAACATATTTTTGTGAACTTGTTGATGGAATGGACTACTAAAGGTGTTACCTTTCATTTATAAGAATATTATTTTGGGGTGATGGTACCCTTTAACTTTATACAATATTTCCAAAAGTGATATTTGATACTTCAATCACATACCAATAACCATGTAAGATTCTACTGAATATGATATGTAATTTATTCATAGAAAATGAAAAACGTTGACCTAGCGTAAAAAGTACACATTTATTTAAGAGTTTATCCCTGATCGTTCATGCAAAGTATCTGATCAACTATCGATATTTCCAAAAGTGATATTTGAGACCTCAATCATATACCAATAACGTTGTAAGATTCTTCTGAATTTGATGTATTCATAGGAAAAGAACAATGTTTAAAAAAGGGGAAAATTTATGTCAGAGTTTATCCCTGATCGTTCATGCAAAGTATCTGATCAATTATGAAGACTTGTCTGGGAAAGAAAGTCAAGAGTTTGCTTTCTGGTCCATCTTGTAACTGCAGGGACAAGTGCGGTGCTGCAGCGGTGGCCGGCTTCTTCCAGACGCTGCACCTTCTCCAGCCCCAGGGAATCAAGGTGGTGGGAACCATGGCGATGGTCAGGAACAGCGTCGGAGCAAGTATGTTTTGAATTGTTGAAGTGTTTAAGTAGCTAGATGGGGATGAATATGCTCCCACATGAAATTTTAGATTTAACAACGCTTTAATTTACTTTCTATGAATAAAAAACTCAACGAAAAGGAGGTTTCAAGCCCAAATATTTTCCAGGCAAGCTCTTGAATGTATCTCGCAACTTTTAAAATTTGGCTTGCAAATCGTGGATACTCCCTTTAAAGGTTTATTTAACCACGGTGATGGTTAGGAACAGCGTTGGAGCAAGTATGTTTTGAATTGTTGAATTGCTAAGGTTTATTTATTTAAAAAAAATTGTTTTTGTCAAAATATTGGGAGGCACATGCCCCCCACCCCCCCCCCCCCCAATGCCCCCCATAGCCGCGCCACTGTACATGTATTAAACTAAAATTATTATCATTGCTTATAACAGATGGCTATGTGGCAGACGAGATCATTACCTCCCGTGCTGGAGTGAGGATTCGTATCGGAAACACTGACGCAGAGGGCCGCATGGCCATGGGAGACTGTCTCTGTGAGATGAAGGAGAGGGCACAGGTATTAATTACATCCCTTAGTCAATGCAATAAATTCTAGTGGCCAAAAACCTGAATCTTCACCTGAATCCCTACCAATTGAGCTAGAAAGCTCTTATGATGGTTGTTCATCCCTGCTACCCTTTGCATTGCTTGTGATGGCCAGGGCCCCGTTTCATGAAAGGGTCTAAACCAAGACCGTTGTCTTATCTTATCTGGCTCGGAGCTAGTAACTACTAAACAAAGCTTCTGAACGGCTTACGACGCTCTTTGCGGATGCACCGTAGCTCCGCGCCACATAAGATAAGACAATGGTCTTAGCTAAGACCTTTTCATGAAACGGGGCCCAGAGGCTCTAGCTCAGTTGGTAGAGCACTGGTCTCGGTGTTCGAATCCTTGGAAAGTCCTATTTGCTTTGCTCATTTTCATTTATGTTTTCCCCATGTTTACCAATCAAGTTGCAGTAGGTTATGTTTTTGGTTCCATTTGTGTGTTTGGTGTTTTGTTCGTGAAGAGTCTCCTGCGCACAAGTTCGTAGATTTCTCAATCAGTTTTTCATGGAAGCTTCCGGTCATTCTAGAATAGAACCCATTAAATTTTCAACTTCAAAAGTCAAAGGTCAAGGTCGCCGCCAAAAAGTAAAATTCACATACAGGCGGAGGTATATGTCCTCCCCGAGTGCTATGTTCTAGTTTGAATATCTTTTGAATACATTATTGTAACATTATTATTATTATTTTAATCATTATTACATCCCTTTTTCTGTTGCTTGCAGGATGAGGTGAATCCACAGCTCATGACTATCGCTACTCTCACTGGTCATGCTGTTATTGCCATGGGGCCAAAGTACTCGGTAAGATCTCAATCTTATTATTTGTTTACTTTTGTTTTTTTGATTGTTTGATTGTGTTCTTTTTTCGAAAGATCAGTGAGCGTCGAAAGATGGAACATGCACTATATAAGTATCCACCATTATTATTAGTAGTAGTAGTAGTATTATGGTTTCTCTTTTTTGTCTTTCAGTACAGTAGTCTCCGCTTTATAGTTTGATAGGCTTTTGCAAGGGATATTTTTTTGGCTCCACACTTGCATTTTTTGTTAGTGGCCCGGTCGGGCCAGTGAAATAATTTCTTCCCCTTTTCTGGTGGCCCCCCAAAAAAATTTACTGGCCCGAAAATTTAATTTCATGAATAAACTTTTTACTAGGGTTAGTTACTATTCAAAATATCACTCTTACCTGATCAAACCAGTGATTATAAATGGAGCATGACATGTATTCTTTAGGTCCTTTAAGTGATGGAAATTTTCTAAATAAACATAAGAAATGTTTGGTCCTATCCTACCCCATTGACAGATGTATCTCTTTAAATGTTACCCCATTAAGCAGATACCATTGTACTCGATAATTGTGTTTCCTCTTTTTTTTATCTTTCAATAATTTAAAAATCTTTTGTATACCCAAGTTGAAGTGAACCCCCAGCTCAAACTAGACTTGCCATCGAGCAAAAGGAATGCAACTGTATACCGCCCCCCGATGCTGGGCTTGGCAAACAAATGTGCAGCATTGACAGTATTTGGCATACATAAATTAATAAATAAACAAATTGATGACAATTTATTTTTAGAGAGAGATACGTGTATTTGGTTGTAAAAATTTTTCATGGCTATTATACCCCTAGCCAATAATGGACAGTGGGCCTGTGAAAGTGATCACTGTGATCGGAGGAAAACATTTGATTTTATTCGAATTCCTGGATGACTATTGATATTCTTTCGATAGATGTTACTGGACGAACAGGTATTAATCTAGGCAAATCCTTCCTTAAAATGTTTTCTTTTTCATTCCGTCAAATCAAAATAGTAAGTTAATTATTAATTATTCTTCATTCCATATTTATTTAGATCATAATGGACAATGGAGCTGCCAAGAAACTGAACCATGCTGGAAACGTTCAGACAGGTAAAGTAAAATAAACAGTAGCCTTAGTAAGTTATCATGTCATTGGGTGAGAGTGATAAAGGTGCCAATTAAGTTTTGGGCTAAATGGAGTTAAAGGGTACCACCACCCAAAAATAATAATCTTTTTATAGAAAGGTAACATCTTTAGTATTCCATTCGTTCAATAAGTTCACAAAAATATGTTTTCAGAAAAAAATATATAATTGGAAAACGCATCACCATTCTCAGCCTATTATGCGAGCACAGCCAGCGGCGCTCTATGCAGAGCGAACGAATCATCCGGGATTCTATTGATGTACGCGTGAATTGCATTGGCGCACTCGCAAATGCCTGGCCTGTGTGGAACCACGAGATAGCCGTGGTTCCGTAAGTGGTGGAAATTAATTGCTTTGTTTATGAATTACACAACCCTTTGCAAAATGTTGGGTATCTATTTGATATCACAAAACGGTACCAAAACATATAATAATATGTTGTCCTTTGCCTGGTGGTCCCCTTTAAGTGTACTTGTATATCTTGTAGAGTGGAGCTTTCCTCTATATGATAAAAAATTAATTGATAATGATTATTTCTTAAGATGTGTACGTTTTGAGACAATATAATGTGTACATCTTAGACAGTAGAACTATACTTCTTCAGCAGACCCCAAAACACAGTGCATTGTGTTATCAGAGATTTGTCTTTATAATACTTTATTGGATTTAATTTGATTTGATTTAATTTGATTTGATACGATTCGATTTGAGATCAAGACTCATAAGTATGTTTCATTTGAAATGATGTGAGAATGTAGGTCTATCATGTTTGTACATATATTTTAAACATTTAGTGTATTTCTTTATTTTTATATCTGTTTAATAGCTGGAGACTGGATTGGTGACCCATTTGAGATATCGAACATCAGACGAGAGGTAAGCTAAAAGGCATTATATTATTATTGCAATATCATTATCATCATCATGCTCGTCATGATTATCATCATCATCACCATCATCATCTTCATCATCATCATCATCATCATCATCATCATCATCATCATCATCATCATCATCATCATCATCATCATAGCCATCACCATCACCATCACCATCACCATCACCATCACCATCACCATCACCATCATTATTATTATCATCATTTGATTATCCTAGGATCGAATGCTCAGGCCCTCCATTTAATTATTTCATTATAATGATTATTCTTTCTCAATCTAATGACTAGGACTATGAGTTCCACAAGGGCAAGTCTGAGTACGAGGATGTCCTCCAGTGCAACAATGCCCCCTCCTCCAGGACCCCCAGAGGACACCAGACCAATGATGCATCCCTCATCATGGCTTCTGGACTCAACTACATGTATTATTATTATTATTGTTGTTGGTGGTGCTGTTGTTTTTGTTGTTATTATCCTTGTCATTGTCATCATCGTCATCATCATCATTATTATTACTGTCATCAATATTATTATGCCTATCATTTCTCAATCTAATAACTAGGACTATGAGTTCCACAAGGGCAAGTCTGAGTACGAGGACGTCCTCCAGTGCAACAATGCCCCCTCCTCCAGGACCCCCAGGGGACATCAGAGCCCTGCGGCCTTCATGATCATGGCTTCTGGACTCGACAAGGTAGGATAACTAAGAAGTAAATAGCTAGTAACATTGTCCAAATCTTCAAAATCCAATTGGAATTCTAGCGGTACCCTCAAACCTTGTCATTTTTTTATTAACAATAGAAGCATGGGACAGGTTTTGGTTTTTTTAATTTTCCTTTCGTTAAAAAGATATTTATGATTGACGTGTAACCGTGTACAATGTCAGTGCAATGAGTTTGTGAATATCACTTGGCATTTTTGCTCAATACTCGGCCATATAATGTCCATTTAACTTGATTTTCACACAATACCCAGTGGACATATCAGATAACAACAATATAATTGTATTAAACATTCATCACTTTTTGCATGTGTTAATAAAGTTACTAGATCCCTTTAAGGGTGTGTGTTCATGGCATCTGGGCCCCGTTGCAGAAAGAGATACAATCGATTGTAAGTTGCAATTAATCGTAAGTCAGATCACGTGTTCTAGATGCGCAAATCTGATTGAAACGCGTACATTTTCTGACTTATGATCAATCGTAACTTACAATCGATTGTATCTCTTTCTGCAACGGGGCCCTGGACTCAATAAGGTAGGATTGATAAGAAGAAAAATTGATCCCCAAGTTAGGTTTTAGGTTTATGTCAGGTTTATAATTGCTCCTGACCGTCACAAGCATTGAAAAGGGGATCATAAGATTGAATTACCCATTACAGTATAAACAGAAAATGTTTGATTGATCGATTGATCCATTTGATTTCAAATTCAGTAAAAAAACAGGTTACAAACATTTACAATGTACATTTTGATATGGTTTGGGGAACTTAGTTCAAAGGGTGCCATATAAAGAAAGATCAATATAGGTTGAGGCATATTTTTTGTACAATTTTTGTTGTCCCTTCTTGCTCAAATGGAAGAAATTTGGAATGTTTGTCCATCCGTCCATCATTCTGTCCTTAAAATAATTGTACTCTCCACCCAGGTGTATACATGGGTACCCAGATGGATGGAACATGGTTATCACAAAACAGTGCCTAGATTGATAATGATTGATCAATTTAATATTAAATGTGTTTTGTTATTTGTTTAAATCATACAGTACGGACTGGACTCGGACAAGCCTCTGGCTTACTCCCACATTGACATCGCTGGATCATCGGGACCGTTCCCTGGCGTACCCACTGGAGCTCCCATTGCTGCCCTGGCTTCCTATCACCTAGGCTTGCAGTAACTCCCCTGATGGATTCATGCAGCACCCGAGCATTGCCAACTTGCAGATAAAACTGCGTAGCACACATCTACATTCCTCTTTAATAACCCTAGGTATCAGCATTTTATTAGGTATCAGCATTTTAATAGTCAATGACTTCCTGCCACGATACCTTCCATATGCTAGATAAAAATACACTCATCCTTATTTCCTTCTATGTCTTACTTATGTTATATCTTTTAAATGTTATTTTGTTTATTTGTCATTTTACTCAAGTAACCTCATTACAACTAGCAACTTGTGCCTATTAAATTTACCTTGTTATATAAGGTATCTTGTTGTATCAGGGCTTAAAGGGGTAGTACAGTTTTGGTAAGGCTGGACAGTAACATTATAAACTAATAGTTATAACTCCACCATGCTCGAAAGGTATACAAAATTACAAATGACTAAGTAAAAAGCCTGTTATCATTCAAAAAGAGCCATTAAAACACTAGAGGGCGCTTTCTAACAAGGATTTGGTTTCAACCATTTTTCATACAAAATTATGCATGTGATGTTTTATTGAAATAATGATTACATAGAGAGATCATCAACAACTATTTAAAAAACGATTTTGAAGATTTTTGAAAAAGTGCAAGCATTTTTTTAATTTTTTGAAAAAATCACCTCATTGTTTGGGCCCCAAATAATTATAAGATCAGATATATTTATTGATATTTGAGCCATTTCTGGGTCGATTTTGACCAAATAAAGTTTATTCTGCCATTAAAATTGCATGTACTCTCAAATTCGACACTCAGTTTTTCATTACCTCACACAAAAATTGTGATGTGCAGCGCCCTCTCTACCAAAACTAAACTACCCCTTTAAACTAAAAATAATAAAATACATAGAAACTGGGCCTGTGAAAATCATTGGCTTGTAATATCAGTAACATCATTATAACAGAGCTGGTTATAAAGATGTTCCACTGTATTTAGGAGTTCTTGGGGGTGGGGGAAGAGAGCGAACATTATAATCCCCCCATCCCCCCATCCCTCCACCTTCAGATCTCAGCCAAAAAATGTCTCAAAATCAAATCATGTTGTTGTCATCATTCTTTATTCCTGATCATATACAAGATAGAAACAATGAATTCAATTGGTCCAAGTCGTTTCCTGGATCATAGGAAACACAATCCTTAAATAAGTTATACAAGCAGCAAATACGATCGCATTCATATACTCAATGAAAGATTAAAGCTTGATTGGTAAACAAATACACATATGTAAGCCATACTAATGGCCCCTAAATCTGGTAGGTATAATAACGCTTAAAATGTTCAGATATATTATATCATTACAAATAGTTTTAGTATGTTTATTACATTTTTGTAATGAGAGATTACTTTCATACTTATTATTATTACCAAAATACATGTAGTATCTTCCTTATTTTCCTTTGAAATATTTTTGGTTATTTATAAAAATTTGATATTACAACTCTATCTTCTGGTATGAAGTGTTGCACCCTTCATTCGACGTTTTCCTGCCATCGCTCCATGTTATATTTAATTCTCAACTCCGTTTCTCCTAACAATGTGCCATAAGTATTTAGTTGTATTTCCATATTTTGATAACTCCCCTTCTGATAGTTAGGTCTGTACGGATTTTATTTCCAAAATCCATTTGCCAATAAATATCATTTTTCTCTGTTTAATGTTCAATAGAAGGCAATTTCCAATAGTATTCGTCTCATCAGACTTAAAAGGGAATTCCATAACAATATGTATCTCTTCATGTTTTTGCAGCAATCAAATGTGTATATTGGTTATCTTTTCATTATATAAATCAGGCTTTGAAACCTATCAGAAGTGCACACTAAATCCATGCAATCAGACATTTTGCCATGTCTGTAACTATTTTCATGTGTAATTTCAAATAGAGGAAAAAGATTATAATGTGTATTTAAACAAGAGACTGATGTGTGTTTGTGTAATGTGCTAGCTCCAAGCACTCAAAGTACTACTTGAAATATCTTGATCATATATATTTTGTGAAAATCACTTTTTGTTTGTATATTTACTCCAGCTAACCATGTTTTGGGAAATTGGGACCAGCTAATTTCTGCTGTGAATAACTTGCTGTCTTAGTTAATTTACATTTTCAACTGTTCCTACAGTCTTGTGCAGATCAACTTTATGAGTTATATATACTTAGTATGCATAGTTTATAGGTAAAACTTTTAAATCAACAATAGTTGTTAATGAGAATGTGAAATATGTAGCCATCCATTATACAGGATATAATTTCTCAATTTTTTCTTTGTATAACAGATGATATAACGCATTGAATAAAAACAGTTATATTAACTTGATGAGATGTTGCAATATTGTATGTGGATTATTTGAAATTAAATTGTAATACTAGTCTAGTTTATACCTGGTTGAACTTATTCATCCCCCTATAGCACCGCCAAAGAGAGTTCTCGGCAACAGCAGTGATCTGCTGCTCTTTACCCAGGTGTATATTAAATGGGTACCATGGTCGGGCGTTAATTTGCCTTTGCGCCATCATCAGTGCTAGCACGGCTAGTATGCTCCCCGGGGAGTTGAGAAAGTATACAATATAATTGTGTGGGTTTGAAATGTACCTGATGACCATGGGTAATAATGATAATTATGCGCCTATAGGAATAGATGTACCTAGATAAATGGCGCTTTCTAAATTAATGCTTGATATTATTAATATTATGACTCCAGATGGTCACAGTCGTGAAAACCTTTCAAATGTTGATTGCCAGATCACTGCTGTTGGTGCAGAACTCTCTTTTGTGGCATTATAGGTGGATAAATAAGTTCATCAAGGTCTAAACTAGACTATTGTAATGCAGGAATGAGAGTAGTGGCATACTGGGTGGCATATTTATAACCTGTATTTGAAGCACATGCTTTCCAGACAATGGTGTAGCCAGGAATTTTGCAGGGGGTGGGGGGGGGGGGGTGGGGGGTCAACCTGTGCGCTCGTAAGCGCGGGCCATAATGGGCCTGCCTAAGGTCCCCATTTCATAAAACTTGTCCAATTGTCGAAGTGTCCAATTATTGTAACTACCATGGCAATAGCTAAAATGCTCCATGCTGATTGGCTGTTGCCATAGTAGATACAATAATTGGACACTACAAAGTTTGTTCCAGATTTTAGCTATTCAAAGCCCCATATCAAAACTACCGGCTCCCGAGCAAAAAAAAAGGGACGAGGGGGAAGCCAGAGGGGGTCTCAAGCCCAAGAGCCCCCGCCCCCCCCCCCCCCCCCCCTCCAATTACTTCAGTATCCCAAGATGCAGCTACGCGTACCCCACTTCATTGGAACCTCGTTGGACCATATGACTTATATCAGGGTGAATAACACAAGGCTTTAAAGAGCACCTTGCCATAAGAGAGTTTTGTTATATCAGACCTCTTTATTACCAGGTTCAACTGATTGAGAGTAAGATATGGTGCAAAAGAGTCACGACAATAAATGTTTCATAAAGATTCAAAGTTGAGCTCAAATTCAAAGTTGGACTTAAAATGATGGTAGGCCATGTGTAGACTTTGAATAAAACACATTGAATTCATAATCAAAAAGCAAACATATAAGAAGACTTCAAAGAAATATTTCACAGGAAGAATCTGAAGTCTCCTTTGTAATACTGAAAATATGATTTTTAATCCAATTTTATGTTGCGTTTAAGAATCATTTCATAAATTTTAGATAAAGCAACTAAAAGCTTATCAGCTATTCATTCAGGATTTCTTTTGTGATAAGGTATAACTAGATTTACATTTTTTATGCCATAAAACCGAAAACTGAATTTTGGGGCTCCGCCCCCGCTCCGCCCCCTGGACCCCCAGCCATTGAGATCCCCAATGTGGGTACCTTGTCCAAACCCAGAAAGCCTTATATTAAGGTGCTTACTCAATGTGCGCAAAATAAATATTTCTTGGGGCTTTGAATATGTGTTAGAACCTGAATTAATTCAAGGAAATCTGCAGGTATTGTTTGTTCTGAAGAGCAAAAAGGGAAATGTTTGTGTTTTCAAGCTGTGCATGTAAGTGGAAGCACACACGTCCTCCAATTCTTTACACTCGGCAAGCAAGACAGTGAGCAGCTGCCAACCTGCAATTTTCCATAATGGCTGTAAGTACTAATCTAGCAATAAGTAACTTTAAATGCCAATTGTGTACTCTAGGAGGATACTTTATTCATTTATCGATAGCCATTTTGAGATGAGAATAAACCTAGTGAGTAATTGCTGCACAATTTTCATCGCAACAACCGGCTGCAGTGCGAGAATGTAGTCCAGCCGGCGCGGCGTGGGTCGGCTGGGGTGGGCCGTAGGATATCGATCGCCGCGGCCGCTACTTCTCGCAGTGTCGGATATGATCGGTGCCCTGAGTGTGGAAACATATGTGGGGCATCCCTGCTGCAGTGCAATTAAACCTTTTCCCCAAATTGTTTTGCTCACATATTTACAGTAAATACAGGTAATTTGTTTCTAGTAGCTCAGATGATCAGAGCAGTGGTGTGGCATAGCCTGGTCGGACTGATTGGCACACTGATCATGCTGATTTATTTCTTTATTTTATGAAGTCATTTTTAAATGTTTAAATGTGACTTTACACCACAAAACGACCAATAAGTCGAGAAAACTGATTTTGCTGATTTTCATATAACATTAAAATAGAAGTGATTACCTTTAAAATGGTATATAATTTGTCATATTTGGACTAAGCAAACCCTTTCAAAATGAATGCCAAATATATGGAATATGGTTGATGCATTTTTAAAATAAGGGAGAAACGGGCCGATTAAAAGATTTGTGTCTATTCATGGGCTGTAATAAGATTACATTTATTAAATTAAAAATTAATATTTAAACATGATTTCTGATGCTCAAATTTTTTCAGAAGGTAGATTAAGATATGTTTATTCAGAAAATAAGAAAATCCTAAATCACATACCGTTTCTACACCAGTAACGGATCACCTACCCACATTGATGCATGAAGACGTTTGTGACTATCTAATTGTTTTAATTTTCATAACTGGAAGAGGAATGTGCATCTAATATCAACTTTATCATCTCCTTTTTAAAAGTGATAAACCTCAGTTCCATGATCATCGCGCAAAAGTGAGAAATTAGCCTTCAAAATAGTGTCATCTAGTGACAAAATGTACAGATTTCAGATTTTCAAGAAAAAAACGGGGAAAAAAATAAAATATTTTTTTTAATAAGATGTTTAAAAAACAAAAATATGCCGACGGATCTAGAATTCCTATATTATTAACACAGGAAGGTGTTCTGGTATACACCCTACAGCATTTTCCGGGTGTTTGGGTGCAGGCTTATAGTAAAAAAAGGCAAATTTTAATGTATAATTACAGCAGAAATTATCTACACCAGTAACGGATCACCCATTTTCAAATCCTTATAAAAACAAAACAAAAGATCAGAATTAATTTTGTTTTGCTGTAACAATGTATTTCACTAGAATCTGTGATATTTCTAACTTGAAAATCGAAAATTATTTGGATATTTTGGTAAAATCGGGTTTTTGTGTGATTTTTGCTAACATTTCATAAGGATCATGTGTGGCAGAATTCAACTCCTCATAACTAAATAAGGAAGCACGTTTAAGAAGTAACATTTTTCCTGGATATTAATTGCTAATTTGCTAACACTATGATGAAAAAATTAAGATAATTGGTCAATTATTTTTTAAATAAAGCCAGGTGATCCGTTACTGGTGTAGTGGTGATCCGTTACTGGTGCAGCGTAAGGGGTTCGTAAAACGCGCAGTGATTTGCAATATTAGTGACGGAATGAGTTTGAATTGACAATATTCGTAATCTGCACTATTTTAGCTTTCCAATGATGTATGATAGTCCATAAAAAATATTTTGTCTTAGCAAGAAATTGTATCCACCAAAAAGTGATCCGTTACTGGTGTAGCTACGGTATTTAAAAACAAAATTGACTATTTTAGCTAATAAAAGAGAAACTACCACAGCGACATAACGGTCGCTTTGTGGTGTAAGGTCACAAATTAACTTTAAAGTTTAATTTTCTTAGCTCAGTCTCAGAGTCAGAAGAACGTTTGTAATTGTGTTAGTGACATGAGATATGTAATTGTAAAAGCTAACATTTATCTTTAGAAGATTAGAATATATTTATTTACATGATGGTATAAAAACGTTCTGATTCAAACAAATACGTTTAGTTCAAACAAGATTTTTTTTAACGACAGAAAACAGGAATCAATGACAAAACCATTGCATTATTTTTTTGAATTTTTGGGACTTATTGGGGCCTTGGGGGGCATAGCCATCCCCCTCCCCCCTCTTAGCTACACCACTGGCACAGGCTACGAGTAACAGGAGGCCAACTCGCTCATTTCCAGCCACCAGAACACCCGCATGAATTCAACATGCAAACAATTATGTCTGAATGTTTCTGTTGGATATCTCATAATAAATGTTTCAACTGAATTGAACGCAATTACAATCTAAATACTAAATAGTCATGCAATTTATTTACACTCCATGGCCATACAC
Organism: Echinarachnius parma; assembly: GCA_037951105.1. Classification (NCBI taxonomy): domain Eukaryota; kingdom Metazoa; phylum Echinodermata; class Echinoidea; order Clypeasteroida; family Echinarachniidae; genus Echinarachnius; species Echinarachnius parma. The sequence continues at coordinate 45,453 of JBAMJV010000526.1, read as the reverse complement.
ACAATATTCTGGTAGTACAGTGTAAAGGGGCAATTCATGCATGCGCTAGGGGTACGAAAATGCCTGCTTACCAACAGGGAAAAAATTAAAACAATTTCTAACATTTCGGGGGCTACTTTTCAAGCTTACATACAAGAAAATACTGACACTCCAAAATTTGTTTTACATTGAACTCTAGATACAAATTTTATGGGGCTCTTTTTGGCACCTTGGGGGCAAATTTGCCTCGAGCCCCCATGTATTTTTTTCACTGCTAACCATGCATTGTCCATGACACAAAACGCTTTTAAAGTAGTGCTGAGTCAAATCGAATATTGTGAATTTCGAATAAGAGTCGTGTAAAAACGGTCGGATATCGAATATCCAAAATTTGAATTTTTTTTTTTTTTTTTTTTTAAATAAATATTCTGTCCGTTTTTTCAATTAGAATCAGCAGTACAGTGTGATGTTAGTGTACAAACTGCTGTCAAGATGAAATACTTCGATATCTCATCATAGATTCTTCTAAATTTGGCACTCACTATACAATCCTCTTACCAAGGCTTTGGTTTATTATTTGTTTTGTTTATTTGTAATTTATGTAAAATACCTTAACTTTTAACTTAGCAATAGATAAGCAGGGTTCAATGTGCCATTTTCTGATCGAATCTATCGAATGGGGATTACAAAATTAAACGGGGAAAAGAAAAAGAAAAAAAACGGGGAAAAGAAAAAAAAAAAAAAAAAAAAAATTGATTTTTTTTTTTTTTTTTTTTTTTTTTTTTTTTTTTTTTTTCGGATATTCGTATCCGAAAATTTGTATTCGGTATCCGACCTTCACGGTCGGATATCGATTTGACTCAGCTCTATTTTAAAGTATATAGTTGTTGTTTTTGTTTGGGGGGGGGGGGGGGGTAGCTCCAACCTGTGAGCATGTAAGCTGCTTTGGGTGGGATCCACGAGAGGGAGCCCCCGGAAGCTTTTGGATTTATTCTTTATGTTTAATTCCCCCAGATCAAAACTCCTGGCTAACAAGCAAGCAACAATCAAAACAAAAATAAAATCGAGCTGAAGGGGGGCATGGTGTGAGGGGGGGGGGGGGAGTGTTTAAGCTCAGGAGCCCCCACGCCCTCGCTATGCCACGGTTTATATTATGTTTAAATACAAAAATGAATGAGTGTTTGTGACTACTTCCTACCTTAACAGCCGCAAAAAGGGAAGACCGGTACCAAGGGACAAAAGCAGATTGTGGCTGAAAACAAAGAGACCTTGGACTTCTACAGGAACATCATGCTGGGTGCATCCTTCATGTACATTAGCATCAGGATGTTATGGCAGTTTGAAACTTTCACCTGGTGGAACTGGGTAAGTTAATTGGGACAAGTTCTGGATGTTTCAAATTCAAATTCAAATTTTATTCAACACTTCATTTAAAAACAATAAATAAATTGGAAGTACAATACAAATTTTAAAAAACATATGTCAAAACCTTCCTAAATAAACAACATACATGCTTTATTATAAATCAATTCTACACCAAGGGGCATTGATTTACTTGGAATAGAAGATAGCAAATTATACTGTTATATTTGCCAGCAATACAATTTTTAAAATAGCCCCTTTGTTTCTTTGAAGAAAAAAAAAACACAGAATATGTTTGAACAATACTTTTACTGGGTTAAGTATGGCATCAATTCTATTCATATTGAAGCAGAAGATGGGTGAAAAGTGTCAATTTGTGTTACTGTTAGATGTGGTTGTGTTACATAACTCACAGTCTCGCACTCAAATTGTAATCAATATTTTAATTTTATAAGTAGATTGTAAAAAATGTGGTTTTAAAAACATGTACAAGAGTTAGAAGCTGTGCACAAGTAACAAGTGGTGGCAAGTGGGCCTGTGCAGATTTCAATTTTCAAGCCTTGCCTATTATTTGGCGTCAAAAGCGGCAAAAGATTTATTTAACACTCAATATTGAGTCATTCATTTGTTATTGTATTGCAGTTTGTTTCACCTACTGTTTCAAACCTGTGTATAGTGACCACCTAAGGGAAACCAAAAAGTAGCTGACCTTTATAGACAGGTTCCATAACAGTGTTTTTCTGTGCTGGGGATTACCTTTGGGGATCACTATGGACAGGTTGGCTGCTATAGACCGGTGGCCACTACGATATAATAATAATGGCATTTTATTCAACAAAATGTCACATTCGCACTCACAAGCTGAATTGCAGCGTCATGTGCAACGATATTTACAAACATCAAAATAACTTAAACAAAATCACGAGGTATAAAGAAATGTTAATTACAATATCTAGAGAAAGTCAGAATAATAACATATGAATAGCATAACAAATTAGCTGTGGAGATAGATTCAAATGTATAACCAAATTTGTTTATTTTTTATTATTTTTTACAGCTGGTCCTCACATTTGCCTCGGCTATATACTTAGGCTGCTTTCACTCCATGAAGATGATGGCAAATGCAAAGTATTCAGAGACGGGAGCTTTACTAGATGGCGGTCTGGATCTCAACATGCAGTCAGGCATAGGAGAGTAAGTAAACAAATTTGTGATTGCCTATTCAAAGCTGCCTACCATTCTTAATAGATACAAATGAATACTAATTAATACAAATGAATACAATTTAATTCATAGAGTTTTTACACAAGGCCCCGTTGCAGAAAGACGTGCAATTGATTGTAAAGTTGTAATTAACTGCAAGTCGGATCATGTGACTAAATGCGCAAATCTGATTGGTTCAAAGTTGCCTTTTTTCTGACTTGCAATTAATTGCAACTTTACAATCGATTGCAAGTCTTTCTGGCTGCTATCTGCCATCACAATTTGCGATGATTTCATTCATGTTTGTAAATTGTATGTGCGGTTTGTTATCTTTTTTCAGTACGTTGTTATTGTTGGCTACTTCATGTACTGTATTTTTTTTTATTTATTAAGTTAAATAAAGTTAGTTTAGTTAAACAATTTTTTTTTACTGTGTATGTTTTTATTGGTTGACAAAATAAACCACAAATGAAATTGAATTCCTTTTTTGCCACAGAATGTTTCTTTTTTACAGCAAAAAATAACATTACCGTTCTTCTAACTAAATTACATTTTCATATAATTTCCCATAGTTTATATTTCATGCATTGTGAATTTAAATTGCTACATTTGATATCAAAGTCCATGATAATTGGGCAGATGCAGTACATTTTTGTACCAGAGCAGAAGCACTCATCCCCCCCCCCCCCCCCCCCCCCACTCAGGTGGTCAACCATACACGCTTGTTCCAGATTCTTAGAGATACCCCCTTTAAGGATAAAAATGAGTTAGGATTTTGACCCCCTATCACAGGCTTTTGGAAGGGAAGCCAGCAAAATTACCCCCCCCCCTATCACAGGTTTTTGGAAGGGAAGCTAGAGCAAAATTATTTTTCGGGGGTTTGAAACTAACCCTATTCGGGACCCTATTTCAGGATTGTTCGGGAAAGATTTGAAAACTACACCTAATTGAAAATATTTCGGGAAAAAATGCGAAAAGACCCCCTATTTCAATGATTTTTCTGGATATTTTTCCCGAATTGAGCCCCTAAAATATACCCCTTTTCCCAAAAATCGGGAACGAGCATGCGGTACAGATGACCACCTGAATGGGGGGGGGGGGCGGGGCTCATCCATCTCATTTAACACAATGTTGACTTTGCTGCTCTAGATCAATTGCAATTTAGATAGAATAGAAATACTTATTTTTTTTTAAATGAAAAAATACGTAAAATGTATTTATAAAGAAAGGGTACAGACTACAGATATGTATATTATCAAAAAATTTGTCTTTCAATGAATATACACATTTCTATATCAGGATTATCAGTGACACATCCTTTCAATTTCTCATCAACATTCTAAATATTTCTAAACCTGTGGGCATAAAGGCCAATATTTTACAGGGGGATAGTTCTTTTGCCAAATATCATTCTTCCCACTTTTCTAAGGGTACCATAGGGCTGCCCGTCAATATTATTATTTTTTCTTCTGAAAATGCATTATTTTTGCCTCAAATTAAATAATTTTGCCCCAAAATGGGGTAACTTTACTTTTTTGTGTGCAAAAATTAGTATTTCCTTACTCTTGGGGCTGCATTTGCCTACTATGCATGTACATGTAGATAGATGTCTCAACCAATAGAATCACAGATGTGTCTGAGGAGTTCAATTTTGTGGTACATTTTGATTTGAGATAATTAGGAATGTTGCATACTATTTTTAAAATATTACTTTCATTGTTTTTTCAGCAGATTTAACCAGATTATCTTGTTTGTTAGGCTTTTCTTGACTAGTTTTTGCATAAACCCTTTATATGTTTGTCTTCTCTCCATACAGGCACATAAAAGATGTGATATTAGTGACGGCGATCGTTCAGGTCCTCGGTATGTTCTCGGAGTATTTCTGGCTGGTGTGGTTCATCATTCCCGGAAGGGCGTTCTGGCTTTTATGGTTCAACATCCTGTCGCCATGGTTTTTTGCGCCCGCGCCGGAAGTGGACGAAAAGAAGCAGAAAAAGATGGAGAGACGACAAAACAAAAGATTCTAGTTTTACTTTTAGTATACCTCAGTTTTACTTTTATTTAGATAAATATGTACAGTGGAAGCTCATTATAATTAGCTTGTGACCATGAAAATTATCCTTCTGTTTCAGGTATATGTGACCGGCTATAGCAAAACCCTGCACTTGTCGATAAACATTCAAATGTAGATTTCCATACCATTAGAAAGGCCTTATCACCAGCTTTCACTTGATGCTTTGTTCTATAAAATTGGCGGAGATATGATTGTTTCAATTTTACAATCATAAGTGTTTTACACACATTATGTGAACTTAAAATGCCCATTTCTTCAAAACATGAATTACCGATAAGTGCAGGCTTTTGCTATAGCCTGTCACATATATCAGGGTAAGAAAATAAAAGAAAAAGGATTTTTAGACCTTGGACCAGTAAAATTGACTTGTTGTAAAAGGGTTTTGTTATATCAGAGCTCTTTATAATGAGGTTCCACTGCAGTTATTTGAATAGTTAGATAAATAGAGTGGAACCTCATTATAACGAGGGTCTTGGGTATCTTATTAAATCAGGATTTTAAAAAAGGTATTAAGAGCCTTGGGACCAGTCAAATGACCTTGTTATTATTTAGGTTTTTTTGTTGTATCAAAACTCTTTATAATGAGTTTCCACTGTAGTTATGTAGTTAGAAGAATATAGTTAGATTTTAATATAGTATTTTGCATTTATATGATATGTGGGTGACAGAATTTATTAAAGGGAAAGAAAACCCCTTGGCAATCATCTTCAGAATAAGAAGCCAAATAAAAGGACTAGATTCATTGATTGGTTAAAGGGATGCCTGTAAAGTGTCGTAACTCCACGAAAATTACTTGGAGCTTCCACGTTTCTCTTCTACCGTGTTGTTTAGCTTATGGTCTGAGAAGAATAAAATAGGGTTAGATTTTTTCAAATGCCCCTTTAGTATGACGATATCTATCATTCAGCTCAAGAGCGTTAATGAACGGTCATAAACCTCATAGACGTCATACAGTAATTCGTTGTAAAAGCTGACGCATGTTTTCGCTTTTTTAACCAGGAAAGCAGTGTTCTTTTTCAATGAAACTTTCACACATCATTCGGACATATCTTACAATGATTTTGGTACAGGATTGAAGTCTCAAATGTAATTTTGGGCAATATCTGACACTTTACAGGTGCACCTTTAAAATGAAAAAAAAAATGGTCAAGAAATAAGAAAAATAAAACTATTTTTCTGAAACACTTACAAAAATTATTTTCATTTGGGTAAATTTTAGATAAAAAAATCATAACTTTCAAATTTGTTGACCGACTTGGCTCAATTTAATAAATTTCAATAAACGTGAAATTTGTATTGGAATGTTTCACACAACAGGTTTTTTTTTCAATCAGGATGAGAATTAGATACAAATGTCTCTTTATCTCCGTCACTTTCATGTAACTGTATTTTGTTTTAGAAGATTATATTCATAATGTCCACTTTGTTTGCCTTTTGTTGTATGTTATCAAATATAAATAAAGTGTATTCAGTTTAATATATGGAATGGAGTGCTACTCCAACATCCAAACATTTTAAATTGACAGCAAATATTCCTCCCCATGGACCAATAAACTGTTTTGTTATGTTTAACTAAATTAATTTTCAATTGGAGAGCTACTGGACCTGGTGGGTGTCACTTCACATTGGCAATGTGTACGCATGGTTGTTTACAATTGCGCAAAGAAAGAGGGTCATTTATTTGCACCGGTTCATGAACATTAAATGTTTGTATAGATGAGTAAAAAGGGTATATTTTATTGACAATCTCGTGGAATTTGAAAAATATGGTAAATTTTTGTGCATTTTGGCTGTGTACTTGAAATTTTTAAAAGGGGGTGTTTTTGTTAATGTGTACTCAAATGTGTGAAAATGAGGTCATTTATACGCTGTGAAAAGGGGGTCACTTATTACCCCGAGAATGACATGCCGACGTTCATTATCATGATAACAATAATAACAGTAAATGTACCGACAATATAGGGCCCAGAACAATCAAACTGTTTATTTGTGTTGTGTGAAAATGCAGGGTAAAGTCCAGTGTGATAAATAAAGTGCATGCTATGTTTACTTGTTGTCTTTAATCTGACAGTTTAAATATATATAATTGATGTAATCTGACAGCATTGTCATTTCAGAGATGAGAATGTTGATAGATTACTGGCATGGGCCGCAACATGACATACATTTCTGTGAATGTAGAAAGAAGCCCATTTATAGTAATTATCTGGCGTATACAGAATAAGCCGCCTGTAACTGGGTTGAAAGTAATACAAAGTATCACAGTATGAATAATATGATCAATTTCAAAACTTGGTAAAGAATCAACATAATTTTTGTACAAAAGTAGAAAATACTATAAAAATACAGAATGGTCTGGACCAACTACCCTATAATTGAAACGTACTATAATTCTGCAAATTATATTGAAAGTCTATGTTTCAAATGACTCCCAAAATGTTAGATGATAGGGTCTGTACAATGGTGATGTTTCAAGTACACAAGGCCCATGGCAGTGTGCTTTCTTCATATTTATGGGTGTGAATAGGTGTGTGATAATAAGTGTTTTAGTCTCACGGACCAAAGGCCAAATGTAAAACAAATGGGGAGATGTTTGATGGCGGCCTTGGACTTGGAAATGATGGACTGGGCCCCTATTCATGAAAGCCTGCTAGCTTAGTTACTTGCTAAGTGTATTTTAAATGTACAGTTTATTGAGCAACAAATAGTTTTCCTAGTCCCTAACTTGGGTAAGTTGTAGGTAACCACCAAGTTAACCCTAGTTAGCAACTAAAAGATGTTATGTCAAATTCTTAGCCACCTCATCCAAAATAGACTTGGCAAGGAACTAAGCTAGTGGGCTTTCATGAATAGGGGCCCAGTCCATCATTTCCAAATAATGTAGTAACATTGGAGATAATGTGCCAGATAAATTTTAGATTTGTATAGACCTTTAAGACATTGCGAGATCTTTTTCCATTGCATTTCTAGAAGCTTTTTCTTTTCTTCATTTTTTTGGTGGAATGGATGGGTATTAAGTATATAATATTCTCTTTCACATATATTTAAGGGGTGTTGGCCCCAAAATAGTGTGCCAAATGATTTAACTGTGCATGCTCAAGTAAGATTTTAGGTATATACATTTCTTACAATATATTAAAATCTACTTTAATAACATGAAAGTAACGTGAAAGTTTAAATATATGTATTTAATATTCTTTGTGACTAGAGTGGGTCTCTTCTTATTAGTGAAATGCATTTATCAAAACATTACCAAAATGTTGAGTGGGACTGGGGGGAAGGTTATCTGAATTGTCATATTAAAGGGGTAATTGGCAAGTGCAGGTGGGTACATTGTTATTACCTGGGTGTAATTTGTCCCAGAACCCGAGTTAAGGTGATCATAATTGGTAAATCGTAATTATATGATTACTTGAAGAATACATACAAATAATCTGTACGACCGAGATTACAGTGGAACCATGCATATTGCCTTGTTATATTAGGTATCTTGTAATATTCAGAGTTTAAAACCCAAACCATGTAAAAAGCATTTGTAAGAGGGATTAGTTATATCAAAGCTCTCTATAATGTTCCACTGTAAATGGTTCAGATTATCACTTGAAACTGTTCTTGCAACTGTTTAATAAGTGACATCTAATAATTATGAACAAGATACAAATTGCTGAAATTGGTTCAGGGTTTAATAACAATTTATTGCATCTCTTGAATGTATATTTTATATGTAAATAAAATGCAACTTCCAAAATGTGTAGTGTGCTTCTTTCATGAATTTTATTTCTGTTAGTTACAAATAATTTGTATGTACATTTATATGATATAAGCAAATTTACATAGGCTATAGAAAAATAATTTACAACATACAATATAGTACAATGTACAAAACTTCCAAAATGTACAGTGAAATCTCATTACAACGAGCACTTGTTGGGGTCCATTGAATTTGCTTTGTTACATCAGATATCTGGTATCGTGGCTTGAACAACAATAAAATACATAGAACCTGGACCTGTGAAATAGCCTTGCTATATCAGGTACCTTGTTATAGCAGAGCTCATTATAAAGAGGTCCCACTGTACATGAAAATAAATATTAGAAAGGGTTACACAGGGCTTGCTCATAGCTGTGGCCCAGGGCCAGTATTCAATTTCATACTTAATTCAAAACTTAAACTTAAAATGTTGATACTATAATGTCTTCATATAATACATTTAGATTTTGTTTTACTGAAGTCTACAAACAGATTTCAATACTAGACAATAAAGTTCTCAGCCTAGCAAAATGCTAAGTAAATATCTTACTACCCAAGTACTGTAAACGTGGTAATGTTCGCGGTGCATTCATTTTGGGGGGATTTCGCGCTGAAGTCGGTGTCCGCGACTATTAAAACCCGCGATTTGCAATGTGTGTGAACACTTGCTCAGCCGCAAAATTAAAAAGCCACGAATGTGTTTTTGTGTCGCTCAGCGCGAAATATTAATCGTGAAAAAATAACGTTTACACTTTACAGTATTGAATTAAATAACTGCCCAGGGGCCATTGGCCACTAGACACTCTTGCATTGGCCATCAGCAAATTAGGAGTACAACACACAAGTCTATATGATACATGTGTTTCATGTTGTCAACTCGAAAGAAAAGTTTATGGGAGAGCCCTGTTACTGAAAATGATACCCATTCATTTAATAAGTTAACATTATTTAGTTGAGCACAATTTAATGATACGGGAACCACAATAAAGCTATAACACACAACTGATTAATTTATGAAAAGGAATTTAGGTCGAAGGAAAAGTTTCAACAAGGTTTAAACAGATTTATTGAATGGAAAACAATTTTACATTATTTTATATCATATATAACTCTTTCAACTGATATTTCAATTTTCAATAATATTTCTTCATCTTCTAGGCTGTACAGCAGGTTTTTTGGTGTTGCAACTTTACAAACCTTGACCAGTACTTAATTATATGTTTGAATACTACAACATGGCTGAGGATGTGAATCTTTGCAATAAATTTAAGAAAATGCTATTAAGAAAAAAAATTTAAAAATAACATTTCATGCTCAAAACATTGCAATTTATATCCTTATAAGACTTTCGGTCACATGACCAGAAGTGGCAACATCAAGATTAATTACTGTTTCCCTGTAGCAGTTGTAAAACAAACTGTTTCTTTCTTTCTTGACTGATTTTGCTAAAATGTTCACTCAAGATTTCTCTAAAGTCTTTTCTTACAATGACAACAGCATATTCAGGGTAAATTCCCATCATTCATACTTTAGAAGACCTTTTGCAAGCATATGCCGGACATGGCTCTGAATCACTTTTGATATAAAGTTCCTCTAGGAACATTGGCTGTCGGCATATAAGCAGTTTCACCTTTTCTTCTTCAATGTTCTTGTTCTTTAAATAAGTCATCTGTACTGGGATTTATTCATACAGGTAATGTCTGTTCCTCAGCTAACTCCAGTATATGCTGCACGACCTCAAGTGATTATATCTCTGAGGAAGTTTACCATTTTTCTTCCATTTTCTTGTTCTTTATATATATAAACAAGGGCCACCTTTACTGAGAGTTACTCATACTTGTGCTGTATTTTCCTTGGCTAACTCCAGTATATGCTGCAATACACCATGTGCTTCTCAAAGTGTCAATATCTGCAAGGAAGTTTTTTCCTTCAATTTTCTTGTTCTGCATATACACCAAGTGTCAGCTTTACTGAGAGTCGCTCATACAGGTAATGTCTGTTCCTCGGCTAACTCCAGTATATGCTGCAAGACACCGTGTGCTTCTCCTAGTGACAACATCTGAAAGAAAATATAGGGAAACAAAATGTGAGATTCTGCCTTATATTATATTCATGATATGTGCATATCTGTGATCTAGAAGATTACAATAGTACTCTGAAAACTTTATAACATATCTGTGATCTAGAAGATTACAATAGTACTCTGAAAACTTGGTAATGACATACCAACGGTTATTTAGGACACACATTAAATCAGAACATGAAAGAAGCTGACTAGAATTATATGAGATAAATGACAAATGAGCAAAGAAAGACAACTTAACCCGTTCCCTTCCAAGATTCTAGAATCTCCATAGACTTTGTACATAGCCCACTCGGTTCCCGTAGGCAATGGGTTAAAATGACTCTAAAAGTGACAAATAAGGATTTGTTTCCCTCCAAAATGACACCAATTCTAATCAGTAGCACAACTTTAGTCCTTTAGCAGTGATAGGTTAGAGGAATGGGGCTGGAATGATTGTAATTCCTTATTATCAATGCACATTTGTTTTGCCTGGTGACATACAAAGGGTCTCCTGTCATTCCAGGTGTCATGGTTTAACCAGTCACCTGTAATATAGTGTGTCCTTTTGATCCAGGATTATTGAACTTTAGTCCAAGATAAAAAGGTCATAATACTACTGGAGACTGGTTAAACTGTTTCACTGGAATGTGAAGAGCTCCTTTGTCTGTATGCTGTAGAGGAATATGCACTGATAATTACAAGCAAACCAAGACTAATTTCCCACATGTGAAATGGTTTCACCAGATACCAGTAATTTAGGTCCTTTTAGCAAAGTTAAACCTGGACTAAAGTTGTACCACTGATGATGAGAATACAGGTCATTATAATTATTACCTTGATCCTTCCCTCAGCTCCAACATAGGCTGCTGCTGTTCCTATCGTCTTCAGCTGTAGTGCCTGCCATGGTTCAACATAGACAAAAATGAAAGGTTTGAAGGCAAAAACTGATAAAGGTAATTTTTATAAAAATTGAGATAATTACAATTTATCTTGCTGGTAAAAAAAAAAATATTAAGAAATATCTGGAAACTGACCTTGCACAGGTCTATGCACTAAATAAGTACTGACTCATGTATTAAATGTACTAGATTAGTCAGGAATTACCAATTCTAAATAGGTTTTGATTTTTTAATATGACTTAAAGGTGCACCTGTAAAGTGTCAGATATTGACCAAAATTATATTTGTGACTTAAATCCTATACCAAAATCATTGTAAGATATGTCCGAATGATGTGTGAAAGTTTCATTGAAAAAGAACACTGCTTTCCTGGTTAAAAAAGCGAAAAATTTGCATCAGCTTTTACGACGAATTACTGTATAACGTGTATGAGGTTTATGACCGTTCATTAACACTCTTGAGCTGAATGATTATCAATGATAGATGTCGTCATACTAAAGGGGCATTAAAAAAAATCTAACCCTATTTTATTCTTCTCTGACCATATGCTAAACAACACGGTAGAAGAGAAAAGTGGAAGCTCCAAGTAATTTTCGGGGAGTTACACACTTTACTGGTTTCACTTTAATACTACTGCCCCATCGACGGTCAGTGGAGCCAGATGCAGTCTCGGTGGAACAACATTCAGAATAGAGACTGATTTTTTTTGTCAAAACCTGAATAACCTGAATAATTTTGGGGGGCTTTTCATTTAACAAGCTCTGCTTTCTAGATTGGCTCCTCCTCATTTTTCACACTAATTAACATGCATAAAATTGGAAATCTTATCTGGAAACTTACATGTATAATAATTTGTAGAATTGTTTTATTTTGTGTACAAGATATGTCAATATAATTAACTTGAGATATTCTTTATTAAAAATGCAGAAAATAAATGAACCAAAAAAAATCAAATAACAAAATCAAAGTGCGACTTACGGCAAGGTGAATCTTGAAGCAGGACAGGAAATGTTCTTCTAATGCTGTCATGAAGGCAAATACCTCCTCCTCACTGGCTTCATCTGAACCACCATCATGGACACTGTGTAGAGAAATCAAGACAAACACAGTCACAGTAATAGCACTCCTCTATTTCTTCTCGCCAATGCAAAATAAGATAATTCATATTAAACAGCCTCCCCAAAATGTGAATTAGTGCCCTCCCCAAACAGAAATACATGAGACAGCCCCCAAAATACCAATAAGTGCCCCCCAGTGAATTTTGAAGCAGGACAGGAAGTGTTCTTCTAACACTGTCATGAAGGCAAATACCTCCTCACTGGCCTCATCTGAACCTCCACCGTGGACACTGCTCAGGAAGATCAAGATAAACACAATCACAGCATCACAAATCTGCTTCCTCTTCTTGCCAATGCAAAAAAAATAGATGGATCATCGACTGCGCGCAGTCGAAAATGATGCCTCCACCATTGCGTGATTTATATATCAAGCCCAAATTAACATGCACTAAAATTAATTCTTCAACTCAATTTTAATAGTAATCTGTCTACCAGATCTGATATATATCACAATTATGAGCTATTCTTGCATATATATGAGCCGTGACCTTGACATTTGACCTAATGACCCCAAAATCTTATAAGTTTATTAGCTCCCCAAGATACAAATACATGTAGGTACCAAGTTAGATTGTCAACTGGTTCTTGAGATATTGCAATTACAAGCTATTTTGGCATAATAAGTCACCTTGACCTTTGACCTCATGACCCCAAAATCTGATGGCTACAATGGCTTCCTGGAAAACATTCAGGTACCAAGTTTGATTGAAATCTGACATTCAGTTCTTGAGATTGTGCAATTACAAGCTAATTTAGCATATACTGTGCCCTGCGACCTTTGACCTCATGACCCCAAAGTCTAACCAGTTATTTGTCACCTCAAGATAAATACATGTACCACGTATCCATTAATCACTTCGATCAATAGCTATTTTTGTATATATAATGAGCCCTGTGACCTTTGACCTTTGACCTCATGACCCCAAAATCTGATCAGTACATTGGTGCCCCAAGATACATACATGGACTAAGTTTAGTGAGAATCCGTCAATCGGTTCTTGAGATCACGAGCTATTTTTGCATATAATGAGCCCTGTGACCTTTGACCTCGTGACCACAAAATCTAATCAGTTCATTGGCACCCTACAATACATACATACTCCAAGTTTGGTGAGAATCCGTCAATCGGTTCTTGAGATCACGAGAACGGGACGGACGAACAACCCGAAAACATGATGCCTCCGGCTACTTTGTTGCGGAGACATAAAAAGATCTTGGATATTAAACCTCCCCAAAATGTGAATAAGTGCCCCCCAAATAAATACATTAAGACAGCCCCTCAAAATGCCAATAAGTGCCCCCCCCCCCCCCCCTCGGTTAATCTTCAACCTGGACAGAAAATGTTCCTCTAATGCTGACATGAAGGCAAATACCTCCTCCTCATTGGCCTCATCTGAACCTCCATCATGGACACTGCTCAGGGAGATCAAGATACACAGTCATAGCATTAGCAATCTGCAGCACTAAACTTAACAGTTTTAGTCTATGGACGTTTTGCTATGATTTCTTATTTGCAAATAAATCAAAATTCAATTCAATTCAATTCAATTCAATACCTCTTCAGATGATTAGATATCAAGATGGGGGGGGGGGGAGATTCCATTTGATATTATCGGGTGAGAATAAAAAGGGTAATAAGTTGATTTGGGGCTAAATCAAGCTCTGCATACTATCTTGTACGAGCTTTCTATATGTGATGTTCATATAATAATCATTTCTTATGTTGGAAATATTTATCATTCACAAAAGAGAGCTATATTTATACAAGGATCCCCAACTTTGAACGTGATTATCTGAGAAGTGCAATAAGTAATTTAGCGCCCTTCTCTTTTTCAACAGACAATATGAAGGTGCATAACAAAATTACTCACCTTTCCCACAACGCCTTGGCATCAGCGTGATTTATCGTCATGGTAACCCTGCTCAGTCCAGTGACATCTTTAGGAAGTTGATAGACAAGCTCCACATCGCACTTCTTGTCATCGCCACTCTTTTTCTTATCTGAAGCAAAGGACAGACAATCCCTATGAATGCTTTATGATTGTAGTCAAAATAAGTGGGCATTTGGTGAAAAATCTGAAATAAATTGTAACCTTTTAAAAATTGTGACATTTAATTACTCAATGATAGTAAATGACATTGGTCAATATGAAGATCTACTAATGAATGTAAAAAGACACAAACTAAACTGGTTTGGCCACTTTTCAAGATCCTCAAGATTTGCCAAGACAGTTCTACAGGGTACAGTCAAAAGAGGGAGAAAGAGAGTCAGACATAGGAATAAGATAACATTACAGAATAGCCATGCTTACACCTGGGTGAAGCTTTGAGGGAAGCAAAAGCCAAAGGGTGGAGGAAGCTGGTTGCCAAGCCACTGGTGGACCCCCCTACGGCCAGTAAGGGTGAGGCGAGGAGTAAATGCCTTGACCACTAGCTACTTGCTACTTACCAGGTAGACTGTCCGCCCACATGGAGACCATCCAGGACAGGGCCATGGGGTTGAAGGTCAGCTTCGTCACACAGCAATTAAACTGTACCTGTAGCAAAAAGAGAAAAATTGTTCTTTTGAACTACTTTTTTTTCTTCAAATAATACAAATTTTATATTGCAATGGATGTAAACAAAGGTTGGCTCTTTTTACCATTACTGACTTTCTACTCAGTTTAAAGATGATTTTTTAAGAGAGTTGTACAAGCATGTAAAGGGTTTTTGTGGTAAAACTAAAAATAATCGCATATCAAATATTACTTAATTTTTCAGAAGATGATTTCAAATTTGGGAAACAATCAACATAACTTCCTTTTTTATTATTATCCAATTTTTCCATCACGCTCACATTTCTGATGAAGACATTACGTATATATTTATCCTTGACCTTGCTTTTTATTTCATAGCAAATCATGAATCCGTACCTCCATCCAGTGTAGAACACTCTGCGTCGTTGTTGCTGCCCCCTTTACCAGGAGGAGAGGCATGTTGGAGTAATGAGCTGCCTCTCGCGTCAACCTTTCAGAGGATGATGGGCAGAGCACAGCCGTCCAGGCAGGGGGGCTGGTCCCCTCAGTCACTTGGCTCTTGGATGCGTAGATGCTCAGTTCTATGGCTTGGGTTTCTGCAACAATGAAATAACCATATAAAAAGATGCTTAATTCTACTGCTGTTTGAAATAATAACAGCCACATGCAGAACTATTTGGTCCTTTTACTGTGTGCAGGCATGCCTCCACCGTCATTGATATTATATCTTGAGATTTGAACCAATCTATAAATGCCTCTTTGTTTTTTCGTGGCAGAGGTGTTAAGACAGGGGGAATGGTCCCCTCAGTCACTTGGCTCTTGGATGCGTAGATGCTCAGTTCTATGGCTTGGGTTTCTACACAAATAAAATAACAATATAACAGAAGATGCTCAAAGGAAAACAAAACAAATTTGTGCTCACTGTTTATATACGACTAGAAATGACAGGAAAGAAGTTTGGATCCCCTTTAATTCTACTGCTTGGGTTTCTACAACATTCAAACAACCACATGTTACAGAATAGGTAAATTTGACTGTGTGCAGGCATGCCCCCACCATCATTGATCTTACAATATTGAGATTTGAATTTTGATCTAATGCCTCTTCATATTTCATGGCAGAGGTACAAATATATCAATATTTTTTTTATAGATAATGTCCTCCTTTTGCAAGCCAAAATTCTTAAGTTGGAGGATAATCCTCATATAAAATGAAAATATGTTTCTTGAGGAAACTTTCCCCACTTCATCGGGTAACTGGGTAAAATATACCTTGCAAGAGCCTACGTAATAAAGCGGAGATACCTGTACCGCTTGTAATGACTGAGTAAAGGGGTTTCCCAGTCTTGGGGGTGTTTCACAAAGATCCTAAGTTGAACTTAATTGAACTTAAGTTGGACTTTAAAAATATGGTAAGCTATTTGTATCCTTGGAATAAATTATATTCAAAAGCAAAACCACAAGATTTTTACACTTTCCATAAATGTTGCATCAAGAACATTAAATCTCCTTGATAATAGAAAATAATAATGATTTGAATCAACATTTTTTGTCTTTTAAATAGGGCTTTTACAACAATTTTTCAAAGAAACCAATGGCTTTCCATACTTTTTAAGTCCAACTTAAGAGTTAAGTTCATTTTAGAGTCTTTGTGAAACATCCCCTGCATATATATTACCTGCATCTGGGAACAGATCCGGAAGTGGAGTGAATACAGCAAACTTGGATGCTCCATTTTCTTCAACCATCACTCCGATGCCCTTCTGAGAATCCTGCACAAAATGAGATGGATTTAAAATACTGGGAAAATACAACTTCACTTGAGAGCAATCTCCTATTGAATGACAACTTTTTTGAAGGTTTGATTTGATTTTTCTTTAAATGTTTTGAAAATGTGATTATTTTAACTATTAATTATTGATTGCTTTGAATAGATCTAAGAAAGATCAGACAAGGTGAATGGGGAAGGGACTGTAAAACAATAAAGGCTAGAAGCCTAGAACATACACAATAAAAATTTCAATGAAAAACAAACCAAGGAAATATGAACAATTCCATTAGAGGTAAATCTGAGTACAGAGGTAATTATGAACAACTTGTTTTGCCCTAATACAAAATTGCTTAAAAGGATGTTTAGAAAGTCATTTTTTTGTGCTAAATTGTGTTTTGTATGTAAGGTCTTAGAGCTCCCTTTTCTGATGTCAGATTTTCAGATTAATAATTATTTATAATTTTGGGAATCCTCACCATAAAGAAAAGACTGCGTAATCAGTGTTTCTGCAAGGCTTACATGGTTGTCTCTGAAGAACAAAAAGTAACTTAGGGGCAATTCCAAGCAAACATTGACATAACCACTGATTTTTCAAATTCGTTGTACCATAACAAATTTGGTATCAGGGCCATTCTTGGTCACGTGTGTTACCCAAAACATGACAAATTTTGAAATGGGATGCTTATATTTCAGTAAGTATGAGACTATAATGATTTTTACTTCATATGTGACTTGAATATGTTGTAGTCTTTCAAACTTAACACAAAAGATTTTATAAGGATTACGTAACTCAATGTCAGAGGTCAAATGGCATGGGTCACGTGTGTGACTTCGCACGGAGCGCTTTTTTTCATAACTAAATTTCATTTGGAAAATTCTTTAAAATATGAATAGCTATAATGTTCATCTTATTACCAGAGAAGTACTATACATTTGTAAGTACAACAATAGCAATGAATGAGAATTATATCAAACCGTTGTTTTTTATAGTACTTAATTATGTGGCAACGTCTGGTCACGTGTGTGACATTTTGGGGTGGTCACGTGTGTGACATGTACAATATGAATGGAAAAATGGGAATTTTATAATATCGGGTTTAGAAAAGAATGAAAGGTTGAATTTTTACAAAGTTGGTATCAACCTGTACAGGAAAGTGAGAAGAATGAGCTTGCTAATTATCCTTTTGATATCTTGATTATTTTCTGAATTATGATTATTAGAAAAATATTGAAATATGTAAATTTATGCAAATGAGTAAAAAAGTTTCATTTTAAACTTCAAATCATGTATTTCATGAAACTTTACACATGGATCATTCCAAAAATGGAACAAAACTACAGAAAAATAAAACTTCAATTTTTCCGAAAAAGTTTCACTTTTCAAAGAATGGCCCATCAAATGAAAGCTAAAAGATTGAACTTTCCAAAAATGTATTTTGTTTTTGAAAAAAAAAATTGTAAACTATTATTTTATTGTTAATATATAGCATAAATTAATTTTCGGTTATTTTCACAAAACATTCAATTAAATATTAAGCATAAAAGAACTGCGAAAAGGAGTTTTCATAAAATTTTATTTCAGTGTTGATAGGATCATTGCTTCAATTTTCAGATAAATATCAATTTCATCATTTTCGCTCTTCGTTCCGCTTCAGTGACTGTCTCATTTACAATCATTAATATATCACGGCATTACACTAAAAACATATATTTTTAATATTTCTGGAAAAATATGAATGGGAATGAATAATTTTTTGTTTTCTCTGTATTAGCCCATAGGGCTATAATATGCATGCTGAATAGCAGCATTATCTTTTACCACTTATTAATATAATCAATATCAATTTGGTCACGGCGTTACGTTTTGTGTAACGCCGTGACGCTACCTACTGGATTCCCATTGACATAACACAGTAGACATAATCAAATAGTGTAAGATATTTGTTGTAGGTATGCTTGGGCATTGCTCATGCTATAATTATATGAATAGGGTCAGTTGATAATGTTTCCATCTCAAAGTTACCTGAGTCATGTATGTGTATGGGTTGTATGTCCGTATGTCTGTATGTGCATCTGTACATCAGTGTTCTTTTTTTTGCAATATCTCAAGAATCGTTGGATGGATTTCGTTCAAACTTTGTACAATCCATGTATTTAGAGGTACGGATTATTGGATATGATTTTGGTCCATGAGGTCAAAGGTCACATAGCTAACAAATATGCAAACATTATATTATTATCAAGATAGTTTGAGAATCCTTGAAGGATAACATGATAATAATACTGGTATGCATCCAGTGAAGTATATGACCTGATTAGGGAATGGGGTCATGGGAGGTCATAGGTCAACAGGTTAAAATATTTTTGTTGTTTTTTGTTCTCACAATTAAGTTCCAGAATCAATGTTAGAAAGAGTACTGTAGGTAAAAGACAATTTTCTGAAACTGTTTGGGGCACAGGTCAAAGGTCACTCGGATAATTACCAATTCAAAAACAAACATTTACTAACTCTGAAATCATGTTACATGAAACAAATCACTTGCAAATATGCACTGTGCAGACCAAAAATTAAACATTTGTATGTTATTTTGAGAAACAAGGTCAAAGGTCAGATGTCAAAGGTCTCATATTTCATTGTTACATTTAAGTACATGTATTTTGGTTTTAATATTTGATGGTTCCATTAACTAACTTCTGAAATAAATAAGAATTTCAATTATGTCCTAAAAGATTTTTTGATCAATAGAGGGCGCTGTGCTGCAAATTTGTGTCATGCGGATGATCATTTAATAGCATCTTGGTTATATCACCCATTCATCTAGTTCTTTATTGATTCTGGATCACTACATTAAAATTATATCATATTATTCATCTCTTTAATATCTCCCATATATATAACATGTACAATTCAGACGGCGTTACAGTGCATAGATACATTTATGATATCATATTTACTATGAGCATTGGATTTTTTCTACATTTTTATTTGGATGTTCTAGCTTGATGTCTAGTACAAAGAATCAATGTGACAAAAGTGCAAAATGTTCCTGTAGTTCACAGAGTTTACTTAGTTTCTTAGCATGTAAGAAACCCATGTCTTTTTGCCGTCACGGCGTTACGGCAGATATTGATATTCATAATTAATAATTTATTGGGAATTTTGGTTTTCTTGCCTATTGTAAATTATTGGTAGGATAGTGGTTACAGATGCATATCAAAAGTTGGTCTAGATATTTAGATTTTATGAGTTATTTGGACTTTCATTGTGAGAAACACCCTCTGACCGTCAGTGTTTGCTTGGAATTGCCCTTAGTCCTTCTCAACCAACGAGTGTACTTCAAATATCCAGATGGTTCCGGGACAACTCGCCCACTGGATAACTCGACCCTTACCAACTCGGCCAACGACCCATACAAACTCGTTCAAACCAAGTTGGAGAGGGTCTGGTCTGATTTCAAATTTATTTTTTCTAAATTTAACCCTAACCCTGATCAGGCCTGACCCTGATGCTCATGAAGACCATTTCTTCCCATTTCATTACTTTTTATTTATGATTTTTTTTTAAAAAGTGGATGAGTTGTCCGGGGTCAGACCAGACCCTGGACAACTCGGTTTGGCCGAGTTTGTATGGGCTGTTAGCCGAGTTGGTAGGAGTCTGGAGGAGGGTGGGTAGAGGCACGGATTTTCCGCGATCGCGGAAAATCGCGGAAAATCGCGGAATTGACCATTTGAAACGGAAAATGAGTTCTCAAACGGAAAATCGCGGAAAACCTCTTTTTCCTCAAAAATTCATATTTTGTAGTAGAAAACTATCAGAAGAAAACAAATGACAAAAAAGTACAAGAAAGACGATGTCGAATGCAACTTACAACGACAAGAAATCCGCTGCGTTTATTATGACAGCCGATCTAGCGCGGTGCGGCGAGTACGGCATACGATCGACGTCGTAGACTAGCTACCCCGGCGCGCCCCGGCCGCGTTTATTTTTTCCGTAACCCTAACGCGTCGCTTTTCCTCAAAAACTCGTAAAAGCGCGCTGGTAAGCCAAGACTAGCCCCCGCTGCTATTATGCATCAAAATCTGCGGCTCTGCGACATCGAACTAGATAAGACAAGTCCAAGGGCAAGGGTGACCATTATTTAATTAGTGTCCGATCTCGATGCGGACTACGACCACGACAATGAGACTAGGAACATTATGATTCATCTAGGCGTATAACTATCACACTCACAGTCATCATGGTGTGTGAAGCCACGATTTTATTGAGAAAATAGCTAGGCTTGCGTGTAAATCAACACCGCGAGCTAGTCTTGGCTTTCCAGCGCGCTTTCACGAATTCCGACGCGTTAGGGTTACGGAAAAAATAAACGCGCCCCGGCCCCGCAGCTAGCTAGCTGCTATCAGTCAGAGCTAGCTGCGCCATACCATGTCACTCATGTACGTAATATTAATACTGCACATGATTCTCAAACGTTGACATCCAGTCCGCCCTCTATCGGTACAGCCCGCCATATCACTGGTTTACTTTGCGTGCAGGTTATGGGTCTCATTTCTTACGCGAGATATCCATCCGCCGGGAATTGGGGAATTCCCCAATTCCCGGCGGATGGATATCTCGCGTAAGAAAAAAGACCCGATAAGCTGCACGGAAAGTATACCAGTGAAGTGTTAGTGTTGACTTATTCGTGTCGTTGTACTGATATGATGTAAGCTTCAGTACACATGCAGGTACGTTCGAGGGGTTAGAAAATGTTCGAGATATAATCAGCGCACACGTGTGTATAACAATTACGTCCGCGTTCGTTCCGGGGTATATACTACGGCTTTGGTAATGGTACGGAATTCGATTACGACACGACGTCACCACACGATGATAGTGATACGTATGACCCCGTATGAAAGCTTGAATTGAAGTTGAAGCGAGAGAAAATCGGTAAGTTTTCACAATAAATACCTATATTATGATTTTACCATACTCATTGAATTTTGTATAGAGTTTGATGGTAAACGGAATTTGCAGTTTTTCACATGTACAACGTCTATGGCAAAACGGAATTTCCGTTTTTCAGGCAGGTAAAAACGGAATTCCCGATTTTCTGAAACGGAAAAGGCCTTTTTTTGAAACGGAAAATCCATGCCTCTAGGTGGGGCGAGTTGTCTGGCACCCATCCAGATGTACTCACCGCTAGCAGGTGCGACGAAAGATGCCTCGCACATTTCCTCAGAAAACCTGCGTCTTCCCTGTACCCATGGAGTGGTGTCACATGATAAGCGTGCCATGTCTTGTTCACCAGTCGCTGCAGTCTCTGATTGGAGGGGGCCGTCCCAGGTGTCCGCTCCAGTCGACTCCCTTTTCCTGCACAAATCAGTTGAGGGCACATCATTATGTCAATGTCAAACGGTTCATTATGTTCGCATGGTCTACACACTCAGTTAGTCTACAACTCATTTGGTCTACTACCTGATGCATCAACTCCAAACATGATCCCTAACCCAAATCCTAATCCTAATCCTAATCCCTAATTATAATCATAAGCCCCCAAATTTATCATTTTCTAGTAGACCAAATGGCTGTAGACTAATCAGCAAGTTACCTGTCAAGCATATTATCATGTTTTATCACCATTGAACTCGCATCTCAGCCCCTAGTATTCTGAAAAGTGAAACTCTCATAACTTTAATAAGCATGCCATGTCTTAACTGTTCACCAGTCGATGAAGTCTCTGATGGAGGGAGCCTGTTCCAGCTAGGCATATATATGCCCCAGTATACTCCCTTTTCCTGCACAAATCATTCAAGGGCACATCATTGACATTGTCACTGAACACTATTGAATATTCAATTATTTGTATTATAATTTGGTCATTGGCTGAGGGGAATAATTAACACCTTTTTATGATTTAATTGCTAAATTAGGCTGCAATAACGGCTGTGGCCGTGCATGCAGGGAATCAAATAGATCGACAAATCTATTGTTTTTCATGGCCTCTTTTTACATTTGCAGTCTTTTACTGTCGGCCATTTTAAGGAGGCCCTGAAAACGATAGATATGTTGATCTAGGAAACAAACAGTTTTCAGAAAACAACAGATAACAACTCAAAACAAACTGAATTTGACAATACAATTAATCCGTGTTTTAGTTTATATCAGCAGCCCGAGCCTTGGCTCAGGCACACATAGGTTCATTACAATAGGGTTGTGCGGAGATCAACCTCTTCCGCCCGCTGCACTATCCAACAGAAACAATTTTTTTGTCGGCTGATTTCTCCCTCAATTTACCAGCAAATGCAAAAAAAACTTTTGTTTATGTGATCCACAATTCATATACTTTGATAATAATTACCGACTTTGTTGTTTTGAAGACCGCAAAATGTAGAAATAAAATGATTATTTCACGTCCGTTTTCCTTACCGATGCGTCCTAAAACACGCCGGTCAACTGTTGAACCGGCAACAGTGTACGAATGGCTGGTATTGTTATCTCCAGCGCATTTGCATATATTGCGTGTAAATGGTTCACCTGAGTGAACCATTTACTTTGTAGATGTGGGCTCAGGGACATTATGAAAAAAGATAATTATGATTGAACAACAGAACATCATTTATTTCACTTTCACAGAAAGATAATAGTCAATACAAAAGATACAACTTTCAGAATACTGTCCATGGTTGCTCAGTCATTATAATTCCCCCACCCTGTTAATTATGTTGATTGTTAATTAATGTTACATACTTACATTGTTAGCTCCAGTCAGATTTTCTCAAAT
This sequence comes from Echinarachnius parma, assembly GCA_037951105.1. Taxonomy (NCBI): domain Eukaryota; kingdom Metazoa; phylum Echinodermata; class Echinoidea; order Clypeasteroida; family Echinarachniidae; genus Echinarachnius; species Echinarachnius parma. The sequence goes on along the minus strand of JBAMJV010000526.1, from coordinate 21,949 downwards.
GAAATACCACTGACGCTGACGTGATGACCACCACAATATATAAATCATGATGGACAAACATATGTCAGCTTAATAAGATAAGATAAGATTAATTTATTGGTCTTCAAACATATACATGTTATAAAGAAATGTGTCATCCACTGGCAAATGGAAAAGAAGGCAATAATAACTGTAACATACTGAATGCCTCACACTAGTCGTGTGTAACAAGTAGGGGCGATATGTCACATCTCCCTCTTTCTATAAAAAGAACAAATCTCTTTACTTCAACTGAACATAAATTTAAATGTCCAATCCTTTTCTTGACTAAAATTGTCAGTTCTTTTCATAATACTGTATGTGTCCCAAATTCGTTTTCCAACATAATGCGTAATGTCCAATAATGCTATAATGTTTCCAAAGTGTTTCCAAATAATGCGTAATGTCCAATAATGCTATGTTTCCAAAGTGTTTCCAAAAAACTTCCAAAATACATCCATTCTCCCAAGCAAAATTATTAACTATTTTGCAAATCCAGTGCATAAACCTATCAAAACTAACGCCTATCGCGTGAGCTTGCGGTAATTTTGTGTCAAACCAAAAATCTAACTTCTTAATGAGGAACCATGATCCTTTACTGTGTATGCTTCTTCACAAAACAAAACTAAAATCACACTCAACTTCAAAATTTTGAGCAAGTTCCCTCTTTATCATTTCTCTAATTTAAAAAAGGCAACTTCATATAACCGAAATGGAACCTATTTGGGTTCTCTTTTTTTTTTTTTTTTTTTTTTTCTTCTAAAAATTTTTTTTCTTCTTTTATATAAAGGATCATTTCTCCTGCTCTACTTTTAGAGTTCATTTCAAAGTAAACTAAAGCAACCTGCAAGCTCTAATCCCCTTTACAAATCCATACGCGCTGGTTTCTTGCTGACACGACCGCTCCTAGTAACGTATTCTGGTGGTCGCGGACTTTGTGGTGTTGACTGTTGTTGCACAGGTTGCGGTGGTCGTCCTTCTGGCTGGGACTGCGATTGGGGTCTGCTTGGGGTTGATGGTGGCCTTCCTGATGGAGACCTCAGTGTCTGGTGAGCTGGTCTCGGGCTCTGTGGTGGTCTGCTTACTGCCTCTGGTGCTGTGGACCAAGGACGTACGGTTCCCCGGTCTGCTGCTTCAGCATTTGGCCTGCGGTTCGCTTGGTGAGTGGAAAGCCGCAGGTGTCTGCGATTCCGTCTGTACTTCCTTCCATTGTGGTCGACAACGTAGGACCGTGGTGTGCGATGATGTTCCAGCACCGTCACAGGTAGCCACTGCTTCGACCCAGGTAATGGCGACATCCTTACTGGATCACCTGGCTTCAGCATGGGCAGATTCTGTCCTGCCTTCTTGTTGTAGTAGAAGGTTTGACGGGCCTTCTCATTGTCAAATCTCTGCTTCACATCAGCCCGATTGTATGGTTTTGGTTCCAACAATTTTCTGGATGTTGGTAGCTTGTTTCTCGGTCTACGCCCCATCAACAGCTGAGCCGGTGACAAATTGCAACTGGCTAGTGGGGTCGTTCTGTGGTCTAGTAGAGCGAGCTGGCGATCTGTGCACTTTTTCCACAGCCTTTTCACAGTCTGGACCGCCCTTTCCACTTCTCCGTTCGACTGTGGATTGCGTGGAGAAGAAGTCACGTGTTCAATCTGGTAGTCAGCACAGAATGTAGCAAACTCTGCCGATGTTTACTGCAACCCAAAAAATACTTTTTTTTTCACGAGGGCGATTTTGAAAATTTTGAGGGAGAAAAACGCCCTCGTGAAATTATTCACGAGGGCTCTTTTGGGGCTCACGGGGGCTCTTTTTTTCTAACATCGTTTTCACTGCTCAAGGGTCTAATAAATGATTATCATGATGTGGTCTATCCGATTATGCCATGTTTGGTACGTTTCTGGCGCTTTCCAATCATGCAAAAAGATGTTAAAAAAAATTGAAAAAAAAAAAAAAAAAAAAAAAAAAAATCTTTTTTTTTTTTTTTTTTTTTTTTTCGCCCCCGTGCCGTGGCTCACGGGGGCGATTCCAAAGGTATCGGGGGCGAATCGCCCTTTGCCCCCGTGTATTTTTTTGGTTGGTTTACTGTGTACCATTGTCTGTGCGTAACTTCTCTGGAATACCATGTCGACAAAACTGTGCTTTCAGGGCATTGACTACAGTTTGACTTGTGATGGATGGTAACTCATCTACCTCTATGAACTTGGAATGGTAGTCAACGGTTAGTAGGAACCTTGATCCTCCGTACTCGAACAGATCTGATGCAACTTCTACCCATGGTAGATCTGGGTGATTTGTTGGGTTCATCTCTTCAGCGTGTTGGGCATTCTGGTATGCATTGCATTCTTGGCATTTTTCGACCAGTTGTTCGATTTGGTGATTGATCAATGGCCAATACAGCGCTTCTTTGGCCCTCTGCTTGCATTTGACTGTGCCCAGGTGTGATTCATGAACTTTAGCCAACAGTTCCTCCCTCATTGTCGGTGGAACAACAATGCGCATTCCTTTGTAGACGATTCCATCTAGCACCGAAAGCTCATCTCTCACGTTCCAATAGTCTCTGATGGAGTGCGGAACTTTGTGCTTTGTGTCTGGCCAGCCTTTCATGATCATGGCATGCAGTTCATTCATTTCCATTGCTGTGCAGGTCTGGAACTGAGCATACCTTTCTGCAGTCACCGGGATATGCTCCATCATGTTGATCATTAGTGGCTCCATATCTGGCTCACTTTCTGGAAGGTTAGACCTGCTTAGAGCATCTGCCAGTGGAACTTCCTTTCCTGGTTTGTATGTTACGTCTAGATCATACGGTTGCAGTCTCAGTAACATACTTTGCAGTCTCATGGGAGCTGAGAGCAAAGGTTTCTTGAAGATTGACTGGAGGGGCTTGTGATCAGACTCCACCTTGACTGGCTTGCCAAAAATGTAGTGGTGGAACTTCCGACAGCAGTGTACAATGGCGAGCATTTCCTTCTCGATCTGGGCATACCGTGTTTCTGTTTCTGTCATTGCCCTTGATGTGTACGCCACTGGATGACCCTCCTGCATCAATGCACCACCCAGTGCATAACTGCTTGCATCACACTGGATCAGGACGTCTTTCTTCACATCGTAGAAGGCGAGCACAGGGGCTTCTGTGCATAACTGCTTGAGGTCCTCAAATGCCTTTTCTTGCGGAGCATCCCACTGGAAGATTGCATCATTCAAGGTCAGATCTCTCAGTGGTTTGTCGATCCTGCTGAGCTCAGGGATGAACTTGGAGAGGTACTGCACAAATCCCAGGAATTGCTGCACTTCTCGCTTGTTGGTTGGTGCTGCCATTCACTTCACAGCCTCTAGTTTTGCTGGGTCTGGTTTGAGTCCATTGGCCGTGACCATGTGTCCAACATACTGCACTTCTGACTTTCTGATATGACACTTTTGCATGTTAAGTTTGAGATTATACTCTCTAGCCTTGTGCACCACCTTCTCCAAGACAGCATCATGTTCCTCCCTGGTCTTTCCTGCAATCAAAATATCATCCATGATTGCTCTAGCCCCATCGATGCCTGCCAGCATTCCATCCATGATCCTCTGAAAGATCTCAGGGGCACTCTTTATCCCGAAGGGTAGGCGGAGCCATCGGTAACGTCCTTTGGGCGTATTGAATGTCGTCATCAGGCTTGACTCGTAATCTAGTTTGATTTGTAAGAAGCCTGATTTTGCATCCAGGACGGAAAACACCTTAGCACCTGGCATGGAGGCTACCACTTCTTCAACCGTAGGTATTGGGTAATGTTCTCTCCTTATGGCTTTGTTAAGGTCTTTCGGATCGAGACAAATGCGGACCTTTCCATCCTTGACAACGGTCACCATAGAGTTCACCCAGTCGGTTGGTTCTTCCACTTTCTTTATGTGGCCATTTTCCTCCATTTCCTGCAGCTTCTCTGCAATTTTCTTGGTCAATGCATGGGGCTGACGCCTTGGCGGGTGGACCACTGGCTGATGCGTTGGATCTACTTTCAGACTGTATGTCCCTGGCAGTGTTCCCGTGTTCAGCACCAGTTCCGGATAACCATCAATGCTGTGGATCCTTTGGATTAGATTCAAGCGCTCACTATCACGACCGGACATCAGGACTGGCTTGTTGTCAGCTTGGACCACATAGTACTCAACATCTATTGTGTGCTGTTTGTACTTGGTTTTCATCGTAGCACAGCCATGTAGCTCCAAGGTATGATTTGAGTACGACACAAATCGTCTCTTGGCCTTGTGCAGATCTGGTTTGTGCTTCATCTTTTTGAAGACGTGTGCGGGCATGATCGAGTAAGAGCTACCAGTATCAATTTGTGCTCTCGTATCCTGTTTCCCAATATCTAAGTTCACGAACCAGTCATCTGTGGTGTGTTTGCTGCCTTCATCTACCGCAAACAGGGGGGCATACACCAAGTCATCATCCCTCTCGTGTGGGCGTTCATGTGAACTTTCATCTTGTGATGAATAGTCATCGTCAGTGTCATCAATCATGTGTGCCGATTGATTCTTTAACCGACAAACTGCAGCGAAGTGGTTTGGTTTTTTGCAATGTGCACAGGTCTGACCTTTAGCTGGACACTTTCCACCTTCATGATCTGCATAGCCACATCTTTGACATCTGCTTTCCTTTCTCTTTTGTTTGTTTTTGTTCATGTTTCTGTCATATCCCTTTTCCTTTCTTGTAACTATGTTTTTCTGACGCGGGGGCGGGGGCCTTCTGGAGTAGAGAGAGTGGACTTTGTCCTCCTCGTTGCTAATGGCCTTCATGCTATCTTGTGCACTCTCATGATTCTGTCCAATAGCAATAGCCATATCCAGCGTGAGGTCATCACCTTTCTCTAGACACTTCTCTCTCACTGCTTGGTGAAGGGAACGAAGAACTATGGCATCACGTATCATTCTCTCCTCTTCCTGGTAGTGGCAATCTTTCACCAGCAGTTTCAAGTCTGTCGCAAAGTTATCAAACTTTTCCCCTTCAACCTGTCTACGCCTGTGAAAAGTTACGGTTGCCCTGATCTCATTCTTTTTGGGCTGCACATAGGTCTCATACTTCTTATACACTCCAGCTAGTGTCTCATTTTCTGGTACCCTTGTGCCATCTGCATCTGAGAGTGTAACGGTTGCCCACTGGAAAGTTAAGTAAATTTCTCTCCCCTTGTCACCAATGTATGTCATAAGGTAGTTCACTTTTTCTTTCTCTGTTTTGCTTGCTAGGGGACCATCAAACGTGAATTGGCAGTGCTGCCTGAAACGTTTCCACTCACTATTCAGGTCTCTGGCCTGCCAGTTCATCGAGGGCTTATCACTTGACGCCATCGTGTTCACTCGGACACAGGATAATCGTATAAAACACAATTCTCAATACATGGGACTGTAGTACAATATCCGCAGCATACTCACTGCACAACACCGGCGGCGACGTCAGATTTTGACGGCGGTTTTTGTCCTCCAAATAGCTCAAAACTATCACTTTCAGCAAGAAATCCGTAGTTTAGGTCTCTGCCATGACGTATTTTACATTTGTGATGGAGGATGGCAATGGATATCGGAATAATCCACTATGGCACTAACTTCTGGCACCATGTAACATACTGAATGCCTCACACTAGTCGTGATGGTTAACAATGTCTTTATTGTCCATGACGTCACTAACAAGTAGGGGCGATATGTCACAATAACAAAATAACAATTTCCATGGATAAACATTCAAAAACATTTACTTGTTTTTTAGGACAGACAAACATGGCGGTAGTTTATTCCTTTATTTACTAACATAGTAAAACAAAACTACAAGAACCTGCTTAAGGTAATAAATACAAAGAAGATTTTATTCAAGAAATATTTTTTATATTGCAGTTTACCATGTATTCTGCGTGACTGTGGCGTCTTCATGTAAGGAGTGTGAAGCCTCCTCGAAATGGAGCGGCCCTTTTCAACTGTCCGCTGATTTGGAGTTTGTTGAGGAGTAATTATTTGAACTCTGGGCCCAGACGTCTGCTCTTTCCCTGAATTTGATGCCATAACTTCTACGGTAACTTGGTCCAAAGAACGATGGTATGATTAAGGAGACAAAAGGTGCAATTCAACGTCAATCTGTCTTCCCGATGCGAGGTAGTTTGACTTTTAGATGAGGTACTCGGTGGGCGCTTCTCGACTCTCAGAGTTGTATGCAAGCTGCCTGCGCTGCGCTGCAGGCCAGGCCGGCCAGCTAGCTAGGCCAGCGCAGTAGGCGTCTTCGGTTCGGTATGATACGGTAAAGTTGAAAATCCCGCGGCGGTTAAGTTAGCGCGACCTCTCCGACAACCGGCCGAGTACGGTAGGGTCATGTGAAAATGCACGCGTAATGTACGTCGCACATGTACCATGTACACCCCACCCGTCGAAGTCGTAGAGTTGAGCTTAAACAATTGAGGCATTTTTGATATAATATAATGGCTGGTCCAGTTCGAAAAATAATGTTAGGGCAAGTTATTGGGACGAAGATGCTGCGAACAGCCAGGGTTCGAGTCAATCATTTGAAATTGGACCCTTACGTCACTCAGGTAATCAATTAATTAAACGTGGTCTTCCACTTTTTTTTTCCAGCGGTTGCGCGCAAGCTAGGCACGGGCCCGGGCTGGCGACATCGAGGGAGGCGATGGCATCGTCCCCTGTACAACTCTACTACATTACAACTGTACTGACTCTGTGTACCTCAAATGATTGTCAATCCATTCATTTACTGATTATAATTATATTTATACTTGTATACAAGACTCAAGGCCTGGGCTTATGCATCACCTGACTGTTTTCGGCATTCTCTTCAAAATCAAAGACACATGCCCACGACTTGTCACGCATGAGTGACCTAGTAAACAGTACTAAAACTAGTAAGTAGAGTAAGAACAGATGACGTGCTATACAAATCACAACTCTCAGTCTCGGGCTGAACAGTCATAGAACATGGACTGGTTCTTTTACAAAAGTCTTAGTCATGATTATAATTTATAAATGCATACAAAGTCATGGAGGGGATTCAACGAGAATGCCCTGTTTTCTAATTTCTGAATTTGTGTAATTAATTGTTATATTGGATTATGGGGACTATAAATGATCATCTAGGAGTGACTAGGACTAGGTTGTAAAATTCTTGTATTCTTGTATGTTTGTATTCATACCAATGTCAATGAATCATGTGATTTTTAAAATGATTAATACACATATATTTACAACACTGCTTATCCTGCTTATCATATGATATAGTGTTTTCATAATTAATTTTGTATTTTAAAGTATTTAAAAGTATTTCATTGAACCCATATAGACAAAATGGCATGCATATGGGCAATTCCACCATAACGGAATTACATTCAGAGACGTTTTTTGCTCATTATTTCATTCCCTGCGCAATATTCTCATGACTTAAGTAAATTTTGATACTTATATAAGTTGCACGGGTAACCAGGCTACAACATGATAGGGAAATGGTTTTATATCTTCCATGTGTTGTTGCACACTAGACCAATATGTGTGACCGTAACGGAATTACCGGAGAATGAAGTTTTTTTTTTGCTACAAGTTTGCGTTGAGTTTCTCTGAAATATAAGACACTTTGAAACTGATTTTATGTATTTTTTCTATCTTGATAATGTCAACTTCACTTTAGAATAATTAGATGCATAAACAACACAATGATAAGTTCACAAATTCACTTTTTTGAAAAAAGACCACTGTAACGGAATTACACAAATTTGTAACGGAATTACATCTCTGACAGTTACAAGGTAAACTCAATTATTTTGCACTTAACTTTTCTTACATACTAAATGCAAACATCAAGGCTATCTAGCACTTGAATATAAACCATAATTTGACATATCTGTATAGCAATATTTAAACTTGTCATGTGTTAAATGAATGAAAATATGGCCAAAATACAATTCAGAGTGAAATTTGAAAAAAATGTTGCTAAAATCCAGCTTTATTTTGGTTTATTTTCAGCTTCATATTAGTAGGCAAGGAATTAAAAAGGATTGCATCAATTAAATGAAAGAAAAATCCTAGAAACTATGTTCACTAAAGTGTGTAACGGAATTACACAACTTAAGCAGTGAAATCAACTTTTCCACAAATCGGTACATGAACAACAAAGAATTCACATTTTAGCTTCAATACTTTTCAAAAATCAATAATGTGACAATAATAACCATATTTGAAGAAAAAAATAGCAACATTTTATAATTTTTCCTTTACTTCAAGAAAAATGGTGAAATTGTGAAAAAACCCAAAGTAAAAAAAAAAAAAAGTACCTACATTATGTGACATGCTAAAGAACTGCAAATCATCAATATCAAGAAACATTTAAACAATTTAAAATCACAAACAGGTCAAATCATTCAACTTTCAATGCTACAAAGCCTCGTAAACTTCCTGAATATTGGATATCTGTGTGAATGGAAATGCATTGTGAATGGGCAATTCCACTGTTACAGAATGACAAATAAGTGATTTTTAGCTCTGTTTTCTTAATAATATTTAAAATTCCTTTCACTTCCACAGTTTTTACAACTTTAATAACTGGCAGGGGTACCAGAGGTACAAATCTATAACACTGTAGCGTCAGGAGACCAAAATACAATTATAACGGAAAGTGGTCTTTTATTCAACACTAACTTTGTAATGATTTTCTGCAAAAGCTACCACAAAAAATTCTTCATTGGTAATAAAAACTTATCATGTAAGTTACAAACTTGAATTTGGTACATCTTTTTTCCAGAAATTATCTATTTTAACCTCTGAAATTACCTTAAGACAAATGAATGTCACTGTAACGGAATTACGCCTGTGAAATCCACCCATGAATCCACCCATGAAAATGCAATTTCTTGGTTACATTTTTCTGCTTATAAAAAATAGTCTATAGTAAAGAATTTGTATGCATTGTAAATTGTATGCATTGTTAAACAATAATTGTTAAACTCTTACATATATGGACCAGAACAAATCCTGAATTTATGTGTGTGCATAACAGAATTACAACAAAATCGAGATTTGTTATATAAACTCTTGTTATATTCTGAAATTATTCTTTTAAAAATTCATCCTTAAAGTGATCTTAATTTACTCTCAAATTAATTTGGTATGCGTTTTCATTCATTCCATGAAATACATGATATATCGGATATAAAAAAATATGTATGATCCAAATACAAAAAGTTGGCATATAAAATATAAATATCGAATTGCAAAAAATGAAAGACACCTTTAGGAATTCCCATTTGAAAATGCAAATACTTTGTACAGTTTTTGTACTTTTTGTTTTTGTACTCTGTACATCTTTGATCTGCATACAGAAGCACACTGAACACTCAATGAATTCTGACTTTATGATAATGAATCAAACATATCTTAGCCTGTAGTATATAGTTTTGAATATCTTGAAGCCTATTCTGTATTTATGTTTGATTTTATATGCTTCAGTTTAATACAAATTTACATAATTAATGGTGAGTTATGAGCCCTTAACTGATCAAATCTACATACAAAATTATTAATATCAAATCTCCTTGAAAGTTGAAGGTATGATTTAAATCTTAAAATACATCAATGTAAATTAATGTGAGAAAATAAATGTAGAACCAGTGTCATACTAATTACTCGATATTTTAAAACAATTTTTATTGTTATTGTTTTTCCCTTTCTAAAGTACAAATATGAATCTGCTGCATCTTCATAATTTCAGTCAAGCGGGTCTTGCTAGAAACTAATTTAATGATAGAACATTATCATCTCTATTATGTTCAAGGAGAGAAAAATTATCTATCATGTATCAATTTAGTTAAATCACCATTGCTGCAATATGAAGCATGTGAGGTAATGAGTCACATAAAGTAACATTGTACAATACATGTCTAATGACTTATTGTCTACATGGCTACAGTTCATGCTATTTAAAGGGTATTTCTACATTCAGAACAAGAAAAAAATTTATTTTCAGCAATATCATTCAATACCTTACAAACCATGTGCGTGTAATTCCGTTACGTAACGGAATTACTAATACTGTTACGCCATTTTTGGAAAAAGTAGTGACATTATTTTAGAAAATTACGTTGGAAGTTCTTAGGACTATGGTGAAGGAAGAGAATTCACAATGACATGACCAAAGAACAGGTAATAAGATATTGAGAAAAACTTTAAACGGTTTATCGTAACGGAATTACGATCAAATGTGCATAGATTAAAAAAATTTCTCAAAAAAATATGCAATGAAGTTACTGCCCATGCTTTACAATTTGTGATTGTTACAACATCATATGGAAAATATGAGAAAATGAGCAGAAACAGTCATTGAATTAAAAGATTCACTTTATTTTCATAAAATGAAGCTGATTTATGAATAAAAGGTCATAAATTTCTGTTTGATTCAAGCAGAAATATTTGAAAAACCAATAGAGCTATATACAATCGGTTTTCAGTTTCCTAAAATTCAAGTTTTCCTCTATTGATAACAGTTTGATTTAGGGAAGATTGCTCAACTTTGAGATGTGGTGTTTTTGCCTTCTCTCATACGGAATTGCCCATATAAACATTATTTCAAGACTATTTATAATGACTAATATTCAAATCATTTTCCCCCAGAAATAAGATAAGTGCCAACGGAGACCATGGTGGCAAAGCAGTAACTACCCGGCTTTCCTTAAAACAGTGGGTTAAATTTAACCTACTCCTGACATAAAACGACGCAAATTACGCATTTTAGCACTGTGCTAAATTTAACTTTTGAAGGTCTGAAAAAGCTCAGTCCTTTTATGGTTAAATGTCACGGGGTAACCATTTGTCTGATCATACATTTTTTCACACATTTATAACTACATGCACTTCTATCTTTCTTCTTGACAGTATTTTCCCAAGAGGTCCACTGTCTTTGCCCATGACCCAGAAGAAGCGGCCAAGGTTGGCGACATCGTGCTGGTGAAGGAGCTGCCGGTTAAGAGATCTAAACATGTCAACTACCAGATGGAACGCATCATCTACAGCCTGGGCAATGTAACGGACCCCGTAACCGGCAACAAGTGTGACGCCTACTCCTATTGGGACACCGACATTGGTAACACGCTTGAAGGCAGCGGTGACGGGACTCCTTCAGATGAGGCAGCTTCTACAAGTTCTACTTTAACAAGCTGACCAGACATATAAAGCTTACCTAACTGAACATTTAAAAAACTGTGCATTCTGCAGAGCTCTGTCATTTTCAAAATCCTTGTACTGTCTGTGAAAAGATCTAAACATGTCAACTACCAGATGGAATGCATCATCTACAGCCTGGGCAACGTAACGGACCCCATAACCGGCAACAAGTCTGATGCCTACTCCTATTGGGACTCCGACATTGGTATGACATGCAGCGGCGACATGACTCCTGCAGATCAAACGGCTTCATCAAGTTGACCAAACATAATATAAAAAGCTCACTGAACTGATCAGTTTAATAGCTGAGCATCAAGCATTATTGCCAATTAATGAAGAAAAATACTGCTGAAAACTGCCTGTCTACAAAAAATTTGCCTGTGTAATAAAATGATCTATGGAGACCACAGGGGAAACGTTGATTGGAAATGATTCTTAAGAATGCAGTCTCCAGCTTTTACAGTATATAGCAGTCAGTAAACATGCAGATATGTAGAATTCAAAGGCAGTGTTTGACCAGACATGCAAAGTTTCTCTAACTGAACATTTAAATAGCTGTGTATTCAGCATTTATAGGTTTGCATGTTCATTTCCTTAGACACTGTTGACGCTATGGAGACGACAGGAGACCACAGGTGGAAACTTGGGAAGTTGATTTGAAATAATTGTCATGCTTTTACAGCAAATCAAATAAACATGCAGTAGAGAATTGATATTGTGCAAGATAAAGACCCAACTTTTATATCAGAGCGATGATTGTCTAGTATTGACTGTCTTATTTGTTTTAATACTTATTCTGTCAAATTTGCAATACTGAAAGCTATTCATGAAAATGGTCCCTTTACTTGTATTTATGTAATATATCAAGTATGGATTGGAAATTGCACAGATTAAGGCTAACATGTTGGATAAATGGAAATTGAAATTTATGAAGAAACAAAGGGCCTACCAAATGTGTTTGCACATAATTGTGTGATAAATAAACTCATGGTGCACAGCAAGTACAGTACAGTGTATATTGCCACATGGTCATAATTGAATGATTATTTGCTTTTCATAAATAATGCCATGGAATTTCCCCAAAATTATGGAAGTGGATAGAATATGATTAATTCTGAAAATGTAGACATTTCATTGTCTATACATGTATACAATGCAAATGAATGACTGACTGGATTCTTGTAAATTGATTCAGAATTGTCAGAATATCAATGTCAACAAAAGAATGTGGGAACATAGTGAAAAGATGGAAAATCCAAACTAATGTCTTCCAGCAATACCTTTTCAAACTTGAGATGAAATGTGTTTACATTTTTTTCTTCAAATGATCTCAAGACAATTGTGTTAAAGGTTTATAATGCAATTCATGTCATTTTCATGAAGCAACTGATTATGCTTTTATTTATTTGTGATGAAAAAAATGTTTCATAACTGTATTATGGGGTAAGTGCCAGGGATTTCAATGCTCTATGGCATTTGTGTGGATTGTAAGTTTGTAACTCACACAAATGCGAGCTTGGCACTCAAGGAGTTAAGCCCTGTGCTATAAAAGAAAATTATCAGGCAGTTCTAACCATTTTAATTCATGATTGTAATATGTTCAGGACAGTATGTTGTCGAGGCTTACCATTAAATGGTATTAAAGCAGGCTTGTTTCCTCTGAAAAATACAGAACCATATATTAAATCATTGTCTGACAACAAAAAACAAGTTTATTTCCTTTTAAAATGTATGCCTCTGCTATGAAGTAATACAGTGAAACCTCATTATAACGAGCACATTGGGTCCATTGAATTTCCCTTGTTATATCAGATATCTTGTTGTATCAGGGCTTACAAATAATAAGCATATTAACCTGGACCTGTGCAATTACCTTGCTATAGCAGGTAGCTCGTTATAAACGAGGTTCCACTGTATTTAGATAGTTCTAGTTAATAAAGGGATGTAGTAACTTTGTTGACATGTGCAAAAAGTGATCAATAGTTGATTAAAAATGTGTATTGTTGTGATCTGTCCGCTGGGAAATGTGTGAAAATTTCACATTAAATGGATATTATATGCCACAAGTAATGAGCGGATATGGGAAGTGATATTTGCTAATTCATTGCACTGCTTTTATACACAGCTTGAACTATCCAGTGGATAATTACAAATCTAATCAGGGTTCCTGACTGTGTTATCGTTTGTAATAATCCCTGTTGATAATTCACTAGACATCACAGCCACCTTGGCCCCGTTGCAGAAAGAGATACAATCGACTGTAAGTTACAATTAATTGCAAGTCAGATCATGAGTTCTAAATGCGCGAATCTGATTGGCTGAAACGCGCAAAGTTTTCTGATTTACAATCAATTGTAACTTACAAGCGATTGTATCTCTTTCTGCAACGGGACCATAGTCTCAAATAAAATGTTGTACAAGACATTTCCTGAATATTTTAACACATTTATTTATCGAAATAAAATATGTTTCTATTATAAACCTCAATCAAATCACTTCCCTCACACCAATGATCTATCTGAATTAGAATTGCTATTTTGCCCCTAATTCACTCGCATAAAGAAGGAACAATTCCTTTATAGGTTTTCCAATCCATTTTCAAACTTTTGTCATTCAATTTGATAAATTTTCACTTCAATTTCGTCCCCAAGAGCCTGGAATGTGCCAATGCATACTTCAATTTCGTCTATAGATGGTCGATCAATTTCACAAAATTTCACTAAATTTAGTAATTTGTCACATATTATCGTCAGTTACAATTCAAATTCGTCGGTCACAGTTGCTGAACACATCTGTGACAGACAAATTTGACTTGTAGTGGACTAAAATGTGTAAAAAGTGTCTTAACCCATCAGTGCCTAAGGCCCACATATTTGTGGTTTGGTAGTCCTACACTTAAACAAGAAGAAGACTAGTTATGTGAAGTATACAGGAAGAAAGAGCATAAATTCCTCTATTTTTAGAGCCCTATTTTGTTACTCTACCTGCTTTAGTTATTTTTTAATGATTTTTATTATTGCGTAAATCACTATAATTTAGAAAAATCCTTAAATTGGTAACACATTGTGATATTTTAAAAACAGATATTGGCATTCAAATTGGCAACTTTGCGGCAAAGTCACTTCATATTTGTCTTAAATGGTCATTACTAAATATTTTCCACCTATTTTTATGTCATTGATCGGTCAACAAAATTTAGGAGTTGCCAATTTGTAGAGGAAAACAATGATCAATTTTGCCTTAAAATAGCTCTCGTCCTGAGGATACTTTTCGTGAAACTGATCATCCAAAGACAAAATTGAAGTTGAAGTTGACATTGACAGATATTATAAGGCTTCCCGGGCCGAAATTGGAGTAAAAATTTATAAAATTGAATAACAAGTTTGAAAATGGACAGAAAAACCTATACTAAAATACAATGTGTAAAATACAGAATGAATTTATGTACAATCATGTACACGTTTGAACATTTTTACACCAGGTTCTTATGGCTACAGCAAATTGCAAGAATTATTGAAAAGTATTTCAAGACGAAATAGTTTGTACTGATCAATGTATTTATCATACAACAACATAGAAAATTATAATGTATGGTACATAAAATTGCAATGTGGAAAAATGCATACACGTTCATCTACATTTTGTAGTTCTAGTTCTGCATCGAAAAGCGAAAGAGGTTGAATTATTCTGAAAAGGACAGCAACATACTTGGATATTATTTGAAGTATTAACCCAATATTCCCTACAAGTTTATGAAATCCCCATAGACTTTGTACACAACCCACTCGGTTCCCGTAGTCAAGGCGTTAACTAGGTATTGGTATTTTAATGCAATTATCTGTGGATCAAATAAGCTTGCCATTTCAGTAATATGTTTATAAATGATACTGAGTCGTATTGGGGAGGGGGTAAATTAAAGATGATACTACTTTATACAGAGCTGTTTAATTTGTCAAGGCAATCACACACCATGTAAACAGATGTTGTGACTTCTAGCAGTTCAATTTTCCCAGCAAAATAGGCTAATGCAAATGGAGAAAAGTAACTTTCCTATCATTCCCGCCCCCCCCCCCCCCAAAAAAAAAAAAAAAAAAAAACCTGGGGGGTGTTTCACAAAGATCCTAAGTTGAACTAAAAAGCCATTAGTTTCTTTGAAACATCCCAAGTTCAACTTGGGATCTTTGTGAAACATCCCCAGGTCTTTCAGTGCAGAATTCAAAGCAGTCTGATAAATAATGGGAAAAATAATAGGCCCTACCGGTTAACCAGTATTAATTTGTATTAATAATAATAATAAATACACAACATTGCACACCGACTAAACAGTGAAGGATTCACATCACACAAGGATATGTACCATACATGTACATGTAACAAACGACATGAGGATTTGTATGTTTACATAGCATGGGGTCATTCCATGTCAAATCACCCAAAAAAAGTGAAAATTTTCATCGTACCCCCTTCAAATTTGCTAATATTTGGTATGTATGATATTTCAACCTTTCAAAGCACAAAGATTTAAGTTTTAGCCCAATCCGCCCAACGGTTTTGGCGCTATGGTCGATTCTTCGGGGGTAGTTTTGTCAAAAATGGGCGTGGGAACCGTTTTTCAAATCGCCATTGTCCGTTAACCGTTGGGTCAATTTATTTTTTAATGGTGTCATTGGACTGGGGATGTTGTAGGCAATCCATTTATGCCATTTGTTTTCATGCATGAGCGAGTTTGGATACGATAACCTTTTACCTTAGGCTTCGACCTTCCGTTTCACCTCGTGGATCAAATAATCTTGAGAATTTTTTTGGCTTAAATCTTGGCTTGATATAATATCTACAAAATATGAAAGAATTGGAGATGTATTATTTCTTGTTTTTTCTACAGCCTTGTTTTAAGTTTGTAAATTTCATGTAAAATTGAATTATTTTAGACCTACACCCATGTCCAAGAATTGTATAGGGGTGTATTGTATGAAAAAGACCTTTTCAAAGTCAGGATTAGAGCCTATTCACACTCTGGCTCACCACTGTTAAATAGACCTGCTAATCCCCATACAATAGCAATCCAGACAAATGACATTCTAATGATACCACATGTTTCCAACCTGACAATGGCCCTGTTGCAGAAAGAGATAAATCAATTGTGAGTCAGATCAAATGTTCTAAATGCACACATCTGATTGGTTGAAATGCAGAAAATGTCTCTCTCTGCAACAGGGCCTAGGTGGAGATCTTTTCTTGAATAAAATCTTTCAAGTTCAAGTTCAAATTGCAAACTTGTACATCAATTATGAAAGCAAATATCTACAGGTATCCCTTTTCAATGAATTTAATGTTTCTATGCATCAGAAATTCATGCAATATTAACATGATTTGCAATCTGTACAAATTCAAACCTGATTCTTTCCAACTATACCAAACACAAATAGTAACTACCCTCTAGACAACTGCTCAATAATTTGATAACCAATGATTGTTTAAGATTTGATCTTACCACAAATATTTCTACAGTTGTTTCGTACACTATGTGTGAAAATCAGAGATACTTATCTCTTCATGCTATATGAAAGAGCTTAGATTAAAGACAAATGACCTAATTTTAAAAGTCACAAGAACTTGCGCATGCCTGTCCATTTCTGTGAATCATCACATTTGCTTAATGCATTATTTATGGTTTGTGAAATTTCAAATTGCACTGTTTTTTTATTGCAATTAATGCATTTAAAAACAAGTGCCATTAAAAATCAAAATGAGTGGAATATCAAACAGCATTGTTTTTGTGTTTGGTTTAGTTGGAAATAATCAGGGTTGAATTTGTACAGATTGCAAATCATGTTAATATTGCATGAATTTCTGATGCATAGAAACATTAAATTCATTGAAAAGGGATACCTGTAGATATTTGCTTTCATAATTGATGTACAAGTTTGCAATTTGAACTTGAACTTGAAAGATTTTATTCAAGAAAAGATCTCCACCTAGGCCCTGTTGCAGATAGAGACATTTTCTGCATTTCAACCAATCAGATGTGTGCATTTAGAACATTTGATCTGACTAACAATTGATTTATCTCTTTCTGCAACAGGGCCATTGTCAGGTTGGAAACATGTGGTATCATTAGAATGTCATTTGTCTGGATTGCTATTGTATGGGGATTAGCAGGTCTATTTAACAGTGGTGAGCCCGTATGAATTGGCTCTAATCCTGACTTTGAAAAGGTCTTTTTCATACAATACACCCCTATAGAATTCTTGGACATGGGTGTAGGTCTAAAATAATTCAATTTTACATAAAATTTGCAAACTTAAAACAAGGCTGTAGAAAAAACAAGAAATAATACATCTCCAATTCTTTCATATGTTGTAGATATTATATCAAGCCAAGATTTAAGCCAAAAAAATTCTCAAAATTATTTGATCCACGAGGTAAAACGGAAGGTTGAAGCCTAAGGTCAAAGGTTATCGTATCCAAACTCGCTCATGCATGAAAACAAATGGCATAAATGGATTGCATATAATATCTCCAGTCCAATGACACCATTACAAAATAAATTGACCCAACGGTTAACGGACAATGGCGATTTGAAAAACGGTGCCCACGCCCATTTTTGACAAAACTACCCCCAAAGAATCGCCCATAGCGCCAAAACCGTTGGGCGGATTGGGATAAAACTTAAATATTTGCGCTTTGAAAAGTTGAAATATCATACATACCAAATATGAACAAATTTGAAGGGGGTACGATGAAATCCATTGGGTGATTTGACATGGAATGACCCCATGGCAGACGTACAGTGGGACCTCGTAATAAAGAGCTCTTGTAACAACAAAACACTCTTATAAACAAGGTAGATTTCATGGCCCCAGGGCCGGTATTCAATTCCATACTTAAGTCAAAATGTAGCTTAAGCCAGCTATTGAGATTTGATTCATTCATCAACTGAATATCTTACACAAATTTCGATGTCATAATGTCTTCAAATATTACATTTCGATTTTGATTTACTTTTTTATTATAAGTCTAAAGGTCGAGTTCTCAGCCTTGTAAATGCTAAGTAAATTTCTTACTTAATCCAAGTATTGAATTGAATACCAGCCCCGTTCCTTATATTCTTTTCAAGTGATTTTTTTATCCTGATATATTTAACAAGATTATAACAAAGGTAATTTTCATGGTCTTAATGACCTCATTATAACGAGGTTCCACTGTAATATTATTATAAATAATTTTACCCCTTGGTCCGACAGATATTCACACATAATTATTACAAAAACTCCTGAGCTACTGTGGCAAATTAAAAAACGAAACGGAAAAGTGAATAGTTTCTACAAACATGCATGTACAGCGGGACCTCTTTATAACGAGGTTCCCCGCGTGAGATGCTATTTCACAGGTCCAGGTTCTATGAATTTTATCATGTTTAAGCCCTGGTATAAGATATCTGATATAACGAGGTAAATTAAATGGGCCCAGAGTTTGAGGCCGAGACCATGACTGGTTTTGTTGTGTAAGCGGGGAGGGGGGGGGGGGGGGGGGGGGGATTCAATGGACATTATTTGGTCTTGTTTCATAACAGGGGGGGAAGGGAAAATAAAGTGTATTTTTACACCAATAAAGTGTGTTTAGTACAAAAGGTGAACATTCATATGCAAATTATTTCATTAACAGTTCCTTTTCTCTTCTTACAAGTATGCCTTCTCTCGTTATGTTGATGCTAACTGGACGGAAAATAAGTAATTTTGCTAGACAACAAAACATCTATCGGTTCTGTCAGAAAAAGTATTCTAATTTCAAGAAGCCGCAACCATATCATAGATCATTACAACACAATAGATCTGCATTAACTGCAGTCAAACCTGTTTTAGTGGCCATCTGTCTATAGCAGCCAACCTGCATGTAGTGGCCATTACAAGTGATTTTGTGCAAGAGAAAAACAGTGTTGTGGAACCTGTCTATAGAGGTCTTCTGTCTACAGTGGCCACTTTCCTTGCTTCCCTTAGTTAGGTGGTGACAATACACCTGTCCTGGGCATAGGTCATGGGTCAAGGACTTTAAAAAGTGGCAAGAATTTAAAAAGGGGTTGAAAATATTCCAAGGATGAAATGTTCACAGAACAGTTATATGAAATACAGTAGAACCTCTTTATAACGAGCTATGCTATAACGAGGTACCCGATATAAACAATTAATATTTTTTTATTTCGGGGGCTACTTTTATCATCTCGGGGGCTACAAATTTCCGTTTTTTTTTCTTCGAATTTCAGGGGCTACTATTAAGCTCTAATGCTGTAAGTGATCATCTTATAAGCATTTGATCACGATCCAAACAGAAAATCAAAAAAAATTTTTTTCGGGGGATACTTTTTTTCCGGAGGCTCTTTTGGCCATTTCGAGGGTGAATTCGCCCGCCGCCCCCGTGTATTTTTTTCTAAAAGAGGTGATTTTTACAGGTCTGAGTTCTATGTACTTTATTGTTTTGAAGCCCTGATATACAGGGATATCTGTTCATAACAAGGTACATTAAATTATAATGTGGTTTCACTGAATATAGTTTGGCAAAAAAACTTCCTTTTTAATAAAATATGGGTACCCACTAATACATTCTGTAAAAAAAAGAGCTTGGATGTCTAAAGGTATATTATGTTACATTTAACAAAGGTGAAATATGATGCAGCATTTCAAGATATTTCTGTTTTAATCATAATGAAGGAAAATAACCCTAAAATAGAAAACACTCTATAAAAGTGCATAATGTGTACAGTCAAACCCATATGTGACCACCTAAATTAAACAAGAAAAGTGGCCACTGTAGACAGGTATTACATCTAAAGAAAGTTTTCATAATATTGTTTTTTCTCTGCTAAAGGTCACTTTAGACGGTCACTTTAGTCTATAGACAGATTGGCTGCTATAGACAGGTGGTCACTACGACAGGTTTGTCTGTATTTCTAACTTTGAGGTTGCATGGAAACCTGTACACTATAAATCTATAAAGAAATATTCACCACTTGAAGAAAATTGGTAGACAAATTATTTTAGGCCATACATTATCAAAATGAACATAATTTCAAGAAACAATTATGCATCTCGTGTGACTTTTCATGAGGAAAATGAATACGAAAAATCACCCCTTTAAAAAATATTCTGGTATGGAGTAACTGGTCAATCTTCACGTTCATGTTCTTTTTTTGGGAACACCCTCTTTGTTATTTCCCCAGGTCATGAAGACCATGTGCTTATAAATCCATTATTTATCAATGAATCACTATAGACCTGTTCAAAGATTTATCTAGGATTGTTAATTCATTGTCAAAGTGCTTACTTGGACAATTGTGGCACTGATAAAATATGCCTTTCAATTATTTGTAATTAATTGATTAAGTTAATCTTTTTAATTTATTTTTAATTTTTTATTCATAAATATCTAATACCAGTAAGAAAGTCAACATACATGTACATTGTAAGTTACAATGTTTTGAATAGTGCAAAATGCAATTACTTGTAAAACTGGATACTGAAAATTGTTGATGCATTATTTTTTTCTTAATTATTACATAATAATTTCATCAATTCATAGTTTTTCTTTGGCTTCAAAAATTTTATTTAATTTCTTTAATAAATTTCAATTGCTTTTTTCTTAATGAACATAATCAAAATAATTTCAACCAAAAGAGCCAGCAAGGGACTTTTAAAAAACCAATCATATACAAGATCTGAAATAGATTCAATTACAATATCAACAAAAATGTATACAAAAATGTCTTTGCCTAAAGGTACTATTGTTCCCCATCGCAAACAAAATACTACACTTGACCTAGTACAAAATGAAGGTTGGCTGGTGCATATTCATAGGGCTACAAATACACTGTCTAGCATATTTCCATTGTATGTTTTCATGGAGACTTCGACATTTGACCTTGGTCAGAATAAACTAACATTGAACTTGACCTAACGTAACCTTCAATATATGATGACACACGCAGTACCCCGGGGTACCGTTGTACCCCGGTATCGCGCGTTGTGTAGCGCCATCTTGCGTCCAACCGTACCGCAGCTATTGCGTTGTGCATGCAGTGCATCGATATCGGTGATGCAGTGCAGAGCGCGATTGTATGCACGCTATACCCACAGTACAGCCCTAAAAATTTAATAAATAATTAAACAAAATGGCGGATTTTTGTCTGGTACCCCGGGGTACCGTTTATGTCATCATATGCATAGTTGCATAATGTATGACATGAAATTTGAAATCATGCCTCAAAGTTGTTCAATCAAGATTATTGGAAGTCCAGCTTTATACATGTGTGGAAAGGTTACAGACCTTAGTCCTTGGACATTGACCAACTTAACTAACATTAAGATACAAGGAGGGTCAGGGGGTTGGGAAATCAGTACATCGATCATCACGACAAGTGGACGAGCCTGGGGGATGTTTCACAAAGATCCTAAGTCATTAACTTATCTCTAGGATGGACTTAAAAAGTATGGAAAGCCGTTAGTTTCTTTGAAACAATTTTGTAAAACTTCTTTTGAAAGGCATAAAATGTTGATTCAAATCATTGATATTTTCTATTATCAAGATGATTTCATGTTCTTGGTGTAAAATTTATAAAAGGTCAAACATACTTGCATTTTTGCTTTTGAATATATTTCATTCCAAGGCTACAAATGGCTTTCCATAATTGTTAAGTCCAACTTAGAGTTAAGTTCAACTAAGGATCTTTGTGAAACATCCCCCGGTACTATTGGTAGCCTTGAGG